>CAUYQG010033587.1:0-32783 GCA_963574415.1 Tarsius wallacei | reverse complement strand
GTCCACTTATGAGTGAAAACATATGGTACTCTGTTCTTTGTTTCTGTGACAGGTCACTGAATATGATCAACTCTAAATCCATCCAAGTTGCTGCGAAGTTCATATGTTTGTCCTTCTTTATGGCTGCATAATATTCCATTTTGTATATGTACCACATTTTTTTAATCCAGTCTAGCTTCGATGAGCAACATGGTTGGATCCATGTTTTTGCTATAATGGATAGAGCTGCAACAAACATAAGTGTGCAGGTATCTTTTTTGTAGAATGGTTTGAGGTCCTCTGGGTATTTTCCCAGTAGGAGAATTGCTGGGTCATATGGAAGGTCAGTTGCTAGTTCTTCAGAAATTGCCACACTGTCTTCCAGAGATGTTGCACTAGTTTGCATTCCCACCAGCAATGTAGAAGCAATCCTTTTTCTCTGTATCCTCGCCAGCATCTGTTATTGTTTGTTTTATTAACGATGGCCATTCTTACTGGGGTTAGGTGGTATCTCAATGTGGTTTTGATTTGCATTTCTCTGATGATGAGTGAGGCTGAACACTTTTTCATGTGTCTGTTGGCTGCCTGTATATCTTCTTTTGAGAAATGTCTATTCATGTCTTTTGCCCACTTTTTAATGGGGCTGTTTGTTTTTTTCCTTTCAGCATGTTGGAGTTCCTTGTAGATCCTAGATGTTAGGCCTTTGTCAGATATACTTTTGGCAAATATTTTTTCCCATTCTGTGGGCTGTCTCCCTACTCTCTTGGTGGTTTCTTTTGCTTTGCAGAATCTCATTAGTTTGATGAGGTTCCACTTGTCTATCTTATTTCTTAAGGTATGGGCATTTAGGGTTCTGAATAGGAATTGGTTGCCAGTTCCAATTTCCATCAGGGTGTCTCCTGGGTTTTCTAAGATTCTTTTTTTTTTTTTTTGAGTTGGCATCTCACTCCGTCGCCCAGACTGGAGGGCAGTGGCCGCTTCTGGCCACCGCAGCCTCGACCTGCTGGGCTCTGGCGATCCTTCCACCTCAGCCTTCCGAGTAGCCGGAACTATAGGCGCGCGCTACCACGCCCGGCTAATTTTTTTGATTTATTGTAGGGAGGAGGTTTCGCCTGCCCAGGCGAGTCTCGAACCCGCAGGCTCAGGCAATCCACTCACCTCAGCCTCCCAAGGCGCGGGATTACAGGCTGAGCCACCGAGCCTGGCTTCTAAGATTCTTATAGTTTGAGGTTTTACGTGTAGATCTTTGATCCATTTAGAGTTAATTTTTGTGTATGGTGATAGGTAAGGGTCCTGTTTCAATCTTCTGTATGTGGTCTGCCAGTTTTCCCAGCACCATTTACTGAATAGGTTCTCCTTTCCCCAGTGGTTGTTGTTGGAGGCTTTGTCAAAGATGAGTTGGTTGAGAAATTGAGACTTTGCTTCTGGAATCTCTATCCTGTTCCATTGGTCTGTGTGCCTGTTCTTGTACCAATACCAGGCTGTTTTGATTGTTGTAGCCTTATAGTAAAGTTTGAAGTTTGGAAGTGTGATACCTCCTGCTTTGTTTCTTTTGCTAAGGATTGTTTTGGCTATTCGTGGTTGTTTATGTTCCCATATGAATTTCTGTATTGTCATCTCCAGGTCTGAGATGAATGATGTTGGTAACTTAATGGATATTGCGTTGAATCTGTAGATTGCCTTTGGTAGGATGGACATCTTAACAATGTGGATTCTTCCTATCCACGAGCATGGAATATATCTCCATTTGTTTGTGTCTTCTTGGATTTCTTTGAGCAGTGTTTTGTAATTCTCATTGTAAAGGTCTTTCACTTCTCTGGATAGGAAAATATGGAGGTATTTCATTTTTTTGGTGGCTATTGTAATGGGATTGTGCTTTTAATTTGAGTCTCTGCCTGCTTGTTGTTGGTGTATAGGAATGCACATTTATTTGCACATTTATTTTGTACCCTGAGACTTTACCAAAGTCCTTTATCAGTGCAAGCAGGTTTTTGACAGGTTCTATTGGATTTTCAAGGTATAGGATCATATCATCAGCAAAGAGGGATAACTTGACTTCCTCTTTTCCTATTTGGATATCCTGATTTCCTTCTCTTGTCTAATTGCCCTAGCTAGGACTTCCAACACAATGTTGAACAAGACAGATGAGAGTGGGCAGCCTTGTCTTGTTCCAGTTTTGGGGGGAGATGTTTCTAGTTTCTGTCCATTTAGCAATATGTTAGCTGTGGGTTTATCGTAGATGACACTATTTTGAGGTATGTTCCTTCTATCCCTAGGTGTTTGAGGGTTTTTATCAAGAAGGGATACTCTATTTCATCAAAAGCTTTTTCTGTATCTACTGATATAATCATGTGGTTCTTGTTTTTATATCTGTTGATGTATTTAATGACATTTGTGGTCTTGTGAGTGTTGAACCAGCCCTGCATCCTGGGGATGAAGCCTGCCTGGTCATGGTGGATGATTTTTGAGATGAGTTTTTGGATCCGATTTGCTAGAATCTTATTGAGGATTTTTGCATCTATGTTCATAAAGTATATTGGCCAATAGTTCTCTTTTTTTGTTGGATCTTTACCCGGTTTGGGTATCAGTGTGATGTTAGCTTTGTGAAATGATTTGGGGAGAATTCCATTCTTCTTAATTACTTGGAATACTTTCAATAGGATTGGTACCAGCTCCTCCTTATATGTTTTTAGAATTCTGCTGGGAAGCCATCCAGTCCAGGATTTTTTTTGTAGGTAGTTTTTGTATGATAGAGTCAATTTCCTGGGTTGTTATTGGTCTATTTAGTGTCTCAATGTCTTCTTGTTTCCACCTGGGAAGGTTGTATGATGTCAGAAACTTCTCCATTTCATTTAGGTTATCAAGTTTGCTTCCATACAGGTAGACTAGTAATCTCTGATAATCTTTTGTATTTCTTTGGGGTCAGTTGTGATTTGGTCTTTTGTATTTCTGATTGTGTTTATTTTGACTTTTTCTCTCTTTTATTTGGTCATTCTGGCTAGGGATCCATCAATCTTGTTAATTCTTTCAAAGAACCCGCTTTTTGTTTTGTTGATATTTTCTATGATATTTTTTCTTCTATGTCCCGTATTTAGGCTCTTATTTTTGTGATTTGCATTCTTCTGCTAAAGTTAGGGTTTTGATGGTCTTCTCTTTCCAGTTCCCTATGGTGATTTGTTAGACTCTCAACTTTTGATCTTTCCGTTTTCTTGATGTGTACTCATAGAGATATAAATTCCCCTCTTAAAACCGCCTTCATGGCATCCCAGAGGTTTTGGTAAGATGTTTCTTCATTTTCATTTGCTTCCAGGAATCTTTTAATTTCTGTTTTGATTTCAGTGTTGACCCAGGAGTTGTTCAGCATCATGCTGTTTAGTGTCTATAATTCTGTGGGCTTTGGGGAAATGTTGTTGGTGTTTATATTTATTTTTATTCCACTGTGGTCTGAGAATGTGCATGGCAAGATTTAAACCTTACGGAATTTGTTTGTGTTTGATTTATGGCTAAGGATATGATCCATCTTGTAGTACGTTCCATGTGGTGATGAGTAGAATGTATATTCTGTGGTTGTTGGGTGGACTGATGTGTAGGTATCAAGTCCATTTGGTTGAGTGTCAAGTTTAGGTTCTGGATCTCCTTATTGATTTTTTTGCCTCATTGATCTATCTAGGGCTGTTAGTGGGGTATTCAAGCACTCTGCTATAATGGTGTTAGAGTCGATATCTTTTTTTAGTTTACTTAGTAGTTGCTTTATAAACGCTGGTGCTCCTCTGTTGGGTGCATATATGTTTAGGATGGATATTGTTGATGGAGTGAACATTTTATCATTATGTAGTGTCCTTTTGCATCTTTTAAAATTTTTGATAGCTTAAAGGTTGTTATGTCTGATATTAAGATTACAACTTCTGCCTCCTTTTGTGATCCATTTGCCTAGAAACTTGTTTCCATCCTTTAACTTTGAGTCTGTGTATGTCCCTTGTAGTGAGATGAGTCTCCTGGATGCAGCAAGTAATTGGGTCATAGTTTCTTATCCAGTTTGCCATTTTGTGTCTTTTCAGTGGTGCATTTAGTCCAATCACATTCAGGCTGATTATTGAAATGTGATTGTTTCTCCCTGTCATGAGGCTCTTATAAAGTTTTTTCTTTGTTTGCTTGTTTTCTTTTGGCTTTGGGGTTGATGTGTGTGTGTGTTTTCAGGTTTCTTGTTGCACTGTATTCTCTGTTGATTCTGTGCTCTGCTGTTCTCTTGGGAAGTGTGTGGTCGTTCTTTTTTTTTCTTTCTTCTGTGCTTAATACCTTTTTAAGTGTCTCCTATAGAGCTGGTCTGGAAGCTGCATAATCTCTTAGGATTAGATGTCTGGGAAGGATTTTAGTTCTCCATTACTGATGAAGTTGAGTTTGGCTGGATAGGAAATTCTTGGTTGAAATTGTTTATCTTTGAGGACTTTGAATATCGGGCTCCGGTCCCTTCTTGCTTGTAGTGTTTCTGCCAATAGGTTTGCTGCTATTCTGATTGGTTTTCCCCAGTAGGTAGTCTGACCTTTCTCTCTTGCTGCCTTTAGGATTTTTTCTTTTGTGCTTACTTTGTGTAGGTAAATTACTATGTGTCTAGGGGTTGATCTTCTCATTTGATGTCTTGTGGGGGTTCTCTGTATCTCTTGTGCTTGACTGGTCATATCTCTGGTGAGATGGGGACAATTTTCTTGGATTACCTCCTGGAACACTTGCTCCAAGTTGTTCTCCATTTCTCTTCCTTCTTCTGGGATACCGATCAGGCATAGGTTTGACCTCTTGATATAATCGCACATCTCTTGTAGACTTTGTTCTTTCTTTCTGAGTCTTCTGTCTATGTTTTTTACAGATTGGATTAATTCCATATTCCGGTCTTCAAGTTCTGAGATTCTTTCTTCAGCTAGATTAATTCTGATTTCCATGCTTGTCATCTTGTTATTTATTTCCTGGATAAAATTTTTTATTGCCAAAATCTCTGTTACAAGTTCTTTCAGTGTTGCATCTTATCTTTTCTTGAGTCTTATTCACTCTTTCCATCCATTCCCTAAAACCTATAGTATTCTGAGGTCAGTCATTGATGACTTCCATTGTTTGGGCATCAAGGTCTGATTTCTTGGGAGTTTTGTCTTTGGTACACTTGAAATTGCCAGTGGTCTTCCTTTGGCTTTTCCTCATTTGTGACATCTCTCTTGTTTTTCTCTTTAGTTCTGTTATTCAGTGTCAGTGGGAGAGGCTCTCCCTTCTGATGTTTGCTCAGTCCTCTATTCTTCCCTGTTCTGGGCTGTGGATTTCTTCTAATTTGAAATAGGATGGTAGATGGGAAACTTTACTATCTCTTTTAGTTTTTGAAATTCGAATAAAGTAGGGGACGGGGCGCTAGGATTCAGAAACCACTTGAAAATTACAATGTTCACTTATTGTGGTTTGGGTTTCCTGAGGCCCACTCCACACCACCACTCTATAAGATGATGCAAAGCAGAAAGTAATGCAAAAAACAACTGAACGCACACACACACAGACCTATATACACACCCCAAAACAAACTGGAATTACAACAAAGTGTAACAAAACAAACAACAACAAAAAACCAAGAAAACTAAACACACACACACACACATGCCTAGCACACAGTGAATAGAGAAGAAAAACAGGAAGACCAGAAAAAAAAAAAAAGGAATTCAGATCAAACTCTCACACGTATATTGACACACACCTTAAACTGTAAAAAAATGAAAATAAGAAACCCAGAAGAACAAAAGAGCAAAAACAAACCAACAGCAACAACAAAATTGAAAGATGAACACTCAATCATTCACATATACACATAAACAGAAAGTGACAAATGAAAGAAACAGAAAAAAAAAATTGGGGGGGAATGCAAATCAAACCCTCACATACACATTCATGCACAGAGGAAAAATATTTTTAAAATAGATGAACTAACAAACAAAGAATTTTTTAAAATTAAAAAAAAATTAAAAATAAAAATTAAAAAAACCCTGTCCTCTATGGCAGGCTCTGTAATTGTTCCTCTAATCAGGTCTCTCCTGCAGAGCCACCTCTTTCACTCTCTCCTCAGTGTCTGGAGCAGATAAGGAGGAGGGGCAGTGGAGGTGGGTGGGGCGATCTCCACCAGTGGGGAGGTGTGGGGTTGTCTCTTCCCCAGGTATGTACTCACAGGTGTTGCCCCAACCAGGCCTGTCCTGGAATGGAGTTCTATTGCGACTGATGTCCAGGCTCCACCTGGGTTTGTCCCTCTCAATCTGGCCCAGCTGTGTGGGTCTGATGTTCAGAGGATTGCTGGGGAGGAGGAGGTTTGGGTCAGTCCTGGACTCACCACTGATCTCTTTAGAGTCCCTCCTCATCGTCCTTTTCTAGCCACACCCTTTGTTCTGCAACTGGATCAGGGTAGGGGGCGGGGCACCTGGAACTCAGCACTCTTCAGGTTCCTCGGAAGTTTGTGGTTTCAGGATATTCCCTCTGGGTCACGATCAATCCCTGGGCAGTTGATCTGCCAGTCACAGAGATCAGGTCTGTTGCTCCGTGGTGAGCAAGTCAGAACACTTTCCTGCCCCACCTTCAAGATGATGGCGGGGTGCCTCTCTTGTCCTCTTGCCTGGGACTTTGCCTCTGGACTCCCTCTGCAGCCCCTGTTGCCAATGCCCTTCCAGATACTGAAGTGGTGAGGCAAAGCCTGGAGCCGACAGTCTCTCCTGAAGCAGTGATGTGGCAGAACCTGCGGCAATGGTCTCTCCCCACCACTTTTTACAGGAAAACTTGTGTCTGTTTTAAAAAATAAAAACAAAAAAATGGCGCTCAGTGTCTGCAACCTGGGAAGAGCCAGGGACCAAGCAGAGACGCTGCAGCACCAGCTATTGTGCCAGGGGCCTGGCCACTTGCTCTCAGGCCCCACTTAGACAGTCTCTCCCAGCATTTTCCATTATCTTCCTGTTCTTATAAAGACACCAGGCATATTGGAGTAGGACCCTACCCTTATAACCCATTTAACCTTTACTACCTCTTTTAAGGTCTGATCTCTATAGTCACACTGGGGATTAGGCTTCAACGTATGGATTTGGAGTGACACAATTCAGCCCATAACAGTTCATTTGTAGTTTTTGGCCATTAGTAATAAAAATTTCTGTGAACATTGGATTCAAGTCTGTGTGCACATAAGTTTTTATTTTTCTTGGATAAATAAATAGGAATGGAATTTCTGGTAATGCTTAACTTTGTAAGAAACTGACAAATTGTTTTCCGAAATGGTTGTAACACTTTACACGCCCACTTGTATAGTTCCAGTTACTCTACATCTTCTCCATCACTTGATATTGTTCACAGATGTGTAAAGTTATCACATTGTTGTTTTAGTTTGCATTTCCTTGTGACTAACAATGTTAAGCAGCATTTCACATGCTTGTTGGTAACTAAGCTATCTTCTTTTGTGAAGTTTCTATTTAAGTCTGTTGCCTGTCTTTTTGTTGGAATGTGTATCTTCTTGTTATTAAATTGTAGAAATGTTTTGGACACTCTAGATGATTCTTTGTTTGGTATCTGCATTTTGAATACTTCTGCCAGTCATTGGCCTGCTTTTTTGTTTTCTTAATAAAGTCATTCTAAGAGCAGAAGTTTTACATTTTTAATGAAGTCCAGCTTACTAATTTTCTTTTATATGTTGTACATCTATGTCCTAATAAATCATTGCAAATGCCAAAGTATATAGACTTACTTTTAGAAATTATATACTTTTAGATTTTATATTTAGATCTATGATACATTTTAATTGACTATTTTTATATGATGTAAGATAAGTGTCAAGGTTCATTTTTTCCCATGGATATAAAGTTATTCAGCACCAGTTATTGAAAAGACTGTCATTGCATCATTGAATTAGCTAAAAACCTTTGGAAAAAATCAAATGATCATTTATATGTGAGTATATTTCTGCATTTGAGTCTTTTTTTGTGGTGAGAACATTTAAGATCTCCTCTCTTAGAAATTTTCAAAAATGTACTTTACCCAGGTGTGTGAGGGTTTTTTAAATCAAGAAGAGATGCTGGATTTTATCAAAAACTTTTTCTGCACCTAATGATATAATCATTTGGTTCTTGTTTTTACATCTATTGATGTATTTAATTACATTTATGGTCTTGTGAATGTTGAACCAGCCCTGCATCCTGGGGATGAAGCCTACTTGGTCATGGTGGATGAATTTTGAGATGTGCTTTTAGATTCGATGCTAGAATCTTGTTAAGGATTTTTACATCTATGTTCATAAGGGATTGGCCTGTAGTTCTCTTTTTTTCTTGGACTTTTACCTGGTTTGGGTATCAGTGTGATGTTAGCTTCATAAAATGATTTGTGGAGAATTCCATCTTTTTCAATTGCCTGGAATACTTTCAGTAGGATTGGTATCAGCTCCTCCTTGTACATTTTGTAGAATTCTGCTGGAAAGCTGTCCGGTCCAGGACTTTTTTTTTTTTTTTTTTTTTGTAGGTAGTTTTCATATGACAGAGTCAATTTCCTGGGTTGTTATTGATCTATTTAGTGTCTAAATGTCTTTTTGTTTCAATCTGGGGAGGTTGTGTGATGTCAGAAAGTCCTTCATTTCATTTAGGTTATCAAGTTTGTTTCCATACAGGTGTGCATAGTAATCTCTGGTTATCTTTTGTATTTTGGGGGGGTCAGTTGTGATTTGGTCTTTTGTATTTCTGATTCTGTTCATTTTGGCTTTTCTCTCTTTTTCTTGGTCATTCTGGCTAGGGGTCCATCAATTTTGTTAATTCTTTCAAAGAACCAGCTTTTTGTTTTGTTGATGTTTTCTATGATATTTTTTGTCTTCTATGTCCTGTATTTGGGCTCTTATTTTGGTGTTCTGGATTCTTCTGCTAAAGTTAGGGTTCTGGTGATCTTCTCTTTCCAGCTCCCTTAGGTGATTTATTAGGCTGTCAATTTATGATCTTTCCATTTTCTTGATGTGTGTGTGTAGAGATATAAATTCCCCTCTTAGAACTGATATCATGGCATTTCAAAGGTTTTGGTAAGATGTTTCTTCATTTTCATTTGTTTCCAGGAATCTTTTAATTTCTGTGTTGATCCAGGAATTGTTCAGCATCATGCTGTTTAGTTTCCATGTCTCTGTGGACTTTGGGGAAGTTTTGTTGGTGTTGATATTTATTTTTATTCCACTGTTGTCTAAGAAGGTGCATGGCAATATTTCAACTTTATGGAATTTGTTTATGCTTGATTTATGGCCAAGGATGTGATCAATCTTGGAGTACGTTCCATGTAGTGATGAGTAGAATGTATATTCTGTGGTTGTTGGGTGGAATATTCGATAGGTATCTATTAAGTCCATTTGGTCAAAGTCAGGTTTAGGTCCAGGTCTTCTTGTTAATTTTTTGCCTCAGTGATCTATCTAGGGCTGTTAGTGGGGTATTCAAACCCCCTGCTAGTAAGTGCCATCTACGATAATCGCACAGCTAGCATATTCCTAAATGGACAGAAACCGGAAACATTTCCCCCTGAAAACTGGAACAAGACAAGGCTGAACACTCTCACCTATCTTGTTCAACATTGTGTTGGAAGTCCTAGCTAAAGCAATTAGACAAGAGAAGGAGATGAGGGTATACAAATAGGAAAAGAGGAAGTCAAGTTATTCTTCTTTGCTGACAATATGATCCTATAACTTGAAAATCCAAGAGAATCTGTCAAAAACTTGTTCGCACTGTTCAAGGTCCACTTATGAGTTTGGAGGTGTTCCTTCCTTTTCAGTTTTTTTGGAAAAGTTTGAGAAGAATTGGTGGTAATTCTTTAAATGCGTGTAGAATCCCCCATTGAAGCTATCTGGTCCTAGACTTTCCTTGAGGGACTTTTTCTTTGATGGACTTTTCTTTGATGGGCTTTTCTTCAATCTCCTTACTTGCTTTGGTCTGTTCATATTTTCATATTTCTTCATGATTCAGTCTTGGTAGGTTGTTTATTTCTAGAAATTATCTATTCCTTCTTGGTTATCAAATTTGTTGACATACCGTTGTTCACAGTAGTCTCATAATCCGTTGTATTTTTGTGCTATAAATTGTAATGCCTTCTCTTTTATTTATACTTTTATTTATTTGAGACCTTTCTTTTTTTTTCTTAGTCCAGCTAAAGGTTTGTCAATTTTGTTTACCTTTAGAAAAATAAACTCTTAATTTCACTGATCTTTTCTATTCATTTTTCTGTTCATTGTTTTATTAATTTCTGCTCTAATCTTTATATCTTTATTTTTCTTTCCTTCTGCTTGCTTTAGGTTTTGTTCGCTTTTCCTTTTCTAATGTCTTAAAGAGTTAGTTTATTGATTTGAGTTTTTTTTCATCTTTTTAAATATAGGCACTTTGATGTATCAGTTTTCTTTAAGCACTGCGTTAGCTGCATCTCATAACCTTATGTATTTGTGTTTTCACTTAAGTCATCTGAAAGTGTTTTCTAGTTTCCCTTTTGATTTCCTTGACTCATTGGTTATTTAAGAATATACTTTTTATTTCTGCATATTTATGAGTTTCCCATTTTTTTCTGTTATTGATTTCTAATTTTATTACATTTAATGGTTAGAAAACATACTTGGTATTTTTACAGCTTTTCAAAATTTCTTGGTTTTGTTTTGTTGCTTGACATATGGTTTGTTCTAGGAAATGTCTTATGTACTTAGGAAAAATATGTATTCAGGTGTGTTTGGGGAAGTGCCCTATAGATATATCTGTTAGGTCTAGTTGGTTTATAATGTTGTTTAAGCCTTCTACTTACCTGTTGATCTTCTGCCTTATTATTTAACCATTTTTATAAGTGGCCTATTGAATCTCTGAATATTATTGTTGAATATTTTTATTTCCCCTTTGTTTTTGCTTCACCTACTTCAGTGTTTTGTTATTAGGTGCATATATGCTTATGGTGTTTTGTATTTCAGATGGCTTGACCCCTTGCCATTATAAAATGTCTTTGTTTATCTCTAGTAACATTTTAAAAGTCTGTTTTGCCTGATATTGTCATAACCACTTAAGCTTTCTCATGGTTGCTTTTTGCATGATATATTTTTCTGTCCTTTAATTTCAATCTATTTTACTTTGAAATGAAAGTGTGTCTCTTGAAGACAGAATATAGTTGAATATTATTTATTTACTCAATCTTACAATTTCTGTTATTGAATTGCTTCATCCATTTACATTTAATGTTGTTATTTATATACAGTCATATGTCACTTAATGATGGGAGTACATTCTGAGAAATACATTATTAAGCAATTTTGTCATGTAAACATCACAGAGTATACTTACATACACCTAAACTGTATTACCTACTACACGCCTATGCTATATGGTATAGCTTATTGCTTCTATACTACAAACTTGTATGGCATGTTACTGTACTGAATACAATAGACAATAGTAGCACAATGGTAAATATTTGTGTATCTAAATATAGAAAAGTTACAGTAAAAATATAGTATCTTTGGGGACCATATATGCAGTCCATCATTTAATAAAACATTGTTATGTGGCACATAACTGATTGGATTTGCATCTGTCATTTTACTTTTTTTCTACATGACTCATGATTTTTTTTTCTTCTATTCCTCCTTTACTGCTTCCTGTTGCATTAAGCATGTAATAACTAATAAAGCATTTAAAATTCTCTAGTGATTTTTTTACATTTTTTGAATTACTTTATCAGTGTTTGGCATATGCATCTAACTTATCAGAATTAACTTCAAGTTTATTCTAACTTAATTCTAATAAGAAACAAAAATATTACTCTTATGTAGTTCTATTCCTTTTTCTTCATTTTGTTCTATTATCTAAACATATTACAGGTTGAGTATCCCTTATCCCGAATGCTTGGGACCAGAAATGTTTCAGATTTTGGATTTTTTTTCTTATTATGGCATATTGCATTTTACTTACAAATTGAGTATTCTAAATCAGAATATCTGAAATCTGAAATGCTTTAACAAGCATTTCCTTTGAGCATCATGTCAGCGTTCAAATAGTTTTGGATCGTGGAGCATATTGGATTTTGGATTTTCAGATAAAGGTGCTCAACCTTGTACTTATATATATGCTACAAAACTAACAATGCATTGTTACGGTTATAACTTTATACAGCATTGTGTCTTTTAAAATAGCTGAGAGAAGAAAGGAGAGCAAGTATATATTCACAGATTTTTATTATGTTATCCACCACCCATTTCTGTATCTTTATTGTTACTTTTGTTTAAGCTGCCATTTATGTTTATTTTCTTAGCCCAGTACAGCTTTGCTCCCATCCACCTTCTGTGTGCTGTTATTGGTAAATATATTACATTTTATGTTATAGGCCTAGCAGTACAATTATACATGTATTGTTTCAATAAATTATTTTAGTATCAGATCTTCTGGAAAATAAATATGCATTTATACTTTTATAATTACATAATTTTGTTTATTGTTGCTCTTTTTTCTCTTGTGTGTGGATTTGAATTACTTTCAATCTGAAGAAATTTCTTTAGTGTTTCTTGTAGGATGGATCTGCTGATAATGCATGCAACCAATTTTTGTTTCTCTAGGAATACCTCTATTTTGTCTTTATTGTGAAAGGTAGTTTTTGCTGGATATATGATTCTTGGTTGACAGTTTTTTGTTGTTGTTGTTTTGTTTGTTTTTTGTTTAGAGCACTTTGGATATGTTATGCCACAGCCCTCTGGAGTCCACTTTTTCTGCTTAGAAGTCAGCTGTTAAAATTATTGGAATTACCTTGGAATTGACAAGTAATTTTTCCCTTCTTTCAAAATGTTCTTTTTGTTTGTAGATTTCAGAATTTTTATAATCTCATGGTTTTAGAGATCAAGAGCTTTTAGATCTCTTGGCCTTTATCCTACTTGGAATTCATTAGGCATCCTGAACGTGAAGATTAAAACATTTCCAGCCATAGCTTCATCAAATATTCCTTTTGCTTCTTTTTCTCTATATATCCTTTCCTTCTGGTACTCCTCTTATGTGAGTTGATATGCTTGATGGCATCCTATGTTTCTTTGAGTCTCTGTTTTTCTTCATTCTCTTTGTTTTTTTATCAGACTGTACAATCTCCATCAGTTTATTTCAAATTCGTGAATTATTTTCTTTCAGAATCTACTGCAGTGGTCCTCTAGAGAATTTGTTCAACCTCTAGAGAATTTTTCATTAATTATAAAAGTATAAGTATATATTTCTCTTCCAGATATTCTCTCTTGTTCTTTAAAAAAATGATTTCTACATATTTTTTCATAATCTTTATTTGATGAGACACTGTCATATCTCTCTTTACTTCTTTAAGTATGCTTCATTTAGGCCTTTGAACAGATTTATAATGCCTACTGTGAAAGTTTTGTTTGTTTATTTTTTAGGCAGTGACTCACTTTGTCACCCAGGCTGGAGTGCAGTGGCACAAGTCTAGCTCACTGTTGCCTTAAGCCCCTAGGCTAAAGTGATCCTTTTGCCTCAGCCTTCAGAGTAGCTAAGACTACATTAATGTGCCACTACACTTGACTAATTTAATTTTTTTTTTGTAGAGACAACATCTTGCTATGTTAACCAGGCTGGTTTCAAATTCCTGGTCTCAAGCAATCTTCCCGTCTCACCCTCTCAAAGTGTTGGAATTAAAGGCACGAGACGCTGTACCCAGCCAACTTTGAAGTTTTGCTTGTTTTTTTATTTTATTTTAAAGATGTGTGGGGTATGTGGGAGACGAAATTGTCCCTCCTCAGTTTTGTCATCACAGCATGACATGGAGATTCAGAGATTAGGGAAGGGAAGCAGCTCTTTTAATCTCGTTCTTGCAAGAATGGGTGCCTCTCAGGTGAGCAGGCACACCAAGGCAGTCACAGCCAGAGTATTTGTGCCTCTAAAGTGCAAGTCCTTCCCCTGGTTCCCCAGTGGCTGAGCACTTCAGAGGTTACATCACTTTCCCGGACGTCGCCTAAGCAATAATTTTGTACAAGTAAGGTAAATCACAAGCAGTTTCTACACAAATAAAGTAAAATACATGTTTCTGAATTCTGATTGGGTCTCATTGCCCACCAAAGGAAGCCTGCCAAAAGAGAAAGCCCACTAAGAAAGGAGGAAGAAGCAGGAAGTGAAATAACAAATCGCCATTTTGAAAATGAATCACCATTTTGTTTTTTACAGTTTCCTCCTCTTTTATTTTTAAGTAGTTTTGATTTTATTTCCATTTGTTTTAAATTTTTAAAATAGTTTCCTGACTTTCTTCCTCAAAATTTAACTTAGTTTTCATTTTCATGAGCTTATTTGGGGAATAACCCATGGGCATTTGTTTATTAATAGAAGCTTCTATAAGTTTTTGGATTAAGCCTCTAGAACTGGAAATTATGCAGCAACCTACAGTTGTTAATATTCCCACTGTAATGACAAGGGAGGTTAAGTTTGAGGCTATCGTTCCCTTCTATTTTTTCTTTAAAACCAACCTTGTAACCAATCTGTAAAAGGATCATCAATTCCAGAATTTTCAGCCAATTCATTGACCAGAGTAGTTAGACCTTGTTGTGCCTTGGTGATAGTTCTATTAGGGGCTGTGTTATTTGTAATAAAGGTACAACATTTTTTCCCCCAATATAATATTGACTCCCCCTTTCTCAGGCAACAGCATATCTAAATCCATACAGTTTTCCCAAGTCATTCAGCTGGTGGCATTCAATTGTTTCACAATTTTTCTTACAGCATCTCTAGTATAATTAAAAAACCTTTGTTGGTTATAGTAAATGTAGTCAATCTACATTCTTATTAACAGTTGACCACTAGAAGAACATAGACAAATCCTGCTGCTGTTTGGTTTCTAGCTTTAAATTCATAGCATTGATATATATGTTGGGATGAAATGATCCTTGGAATGACCTTTGGCTTCTGTTTTGAGGATGAATTTTTAGGTTGGAGAGAAATGCCAGGATGAATGGGATAACCAGTTGAACCAAATAATAGGTTTCAGCCCATTTGGGCAGTAATAGGTCTCTCTCTAAGTTTCCTTTCTCCACAGTACCACCAAACATCCCCTCAAGGGACATTAAAGTGAGAGTAGTTGCCCTTTTATACCTCTGAGACATCCAGGATGTGGGTACAAGTTTTTAGTTACCCTACAGGAGTAGTGAACCCTTCCCTTTATCTGGAGAGACACAAGGTATGATTTAATTTACCCATAGAAAAGGAAAGGATTACTTTCTAATCTGGCTTCTGCAAGGCAGGGTGAAGCAAGGACAAGGTCTTGCATGTCATGTTTCCCCATGCATCCTTGTCTTGGTATAGGGCTAACATTCCATTCATTCCAATGGGGTTTGTATCCCAGTCAATAGGTAATGGAACCACTTGAGCCTGCAACCATTCTGTGGTACATGCATAGCAATCACTCTTATTTAGAGTGGATAATGTAAATGTTATTCATTCCATCCAGGCATTTGTTTCCTTATAACCAGTTTTGAGTACTATAGTCTGCTTTAAATCTTTAATTTCAGCTATAGTTACTTTTTTGGGATCATTGCTAGGGAGGTTGTAATAATCTTTGGGGCTCAGGGTTGGTTTCAGTGTACCTACAGCCATAGTTTTGATTAAAAGAAGGATTAATCCTCCTTAAGGGTCTAGTCTTGAAACGTCAGCTCCCAATCCATAAACTCAAGGCACAACCTCAGGCTTTTGATATAAAGTAGCAGGATCATTAATAGTCAGACATATAGGCCTACATTCTAAATCTCTACAGGCTGCAAGTGGAATTTCCTTAGATAAGTGTATTTTGGGTTTCAAGAACTGTAGGGGCTTCATTGTTTTCTGGGGGATTGTTGTCCAACCTTGAATTTGGGTAGTTCCCCATATGTTATCCCAACTGGGTCAGGGGCTTTTATGGGTTTGGGGAGCTTCCTTAGAGTTTTCAAAATCTAAATCCTTCTCACCTATACTTGTTTTGGCTCAGGGCAAGATATTCATCTGCCTGAGATAATTGTTTTTGCTTCTATAGGTTTCCATAAAGCAAAATTTGATATGCAACAAATTTTATAGTTTGAGGTAATGAGGTTTTGGATACATTGATTATAAAGTTAGTGTGAAAAGGATAAGGCTCACCTTTGGTTGCTTGTATATTAATGGCTCATAAAGCTACAATAATAATAGGAGGTTGCAAGTAATTAGACATTTTGGTGGTTCTCATTGGAGGAAACAGTCCCATGGGTGTTCAGAATTAAGACACCTTTAACATAAATGCCTAATAAAACAGATAGGACAATAAAAGCAGTCACTATAGGTAGGGTTATAAGGAGAATACAAAGAACATTCATGGAGACTAAATCTTAAATTGATTTTTTCTTATTTTTATCTTTAGAGTTTCTATTTGAGAGACTTTCTACCGATCTTGTCTTTCTTTTACCATAGTCCCTCTTACTGATTTCTTGACTTGGGTATAATGTGTCCACCCCTTTTCTACTATTCAGACAGTCGCTCTAGTAGTCAGGAGCACTTGGTATGATCCTTCCCAGTTTGGTTGGAGCTTAGTTTCCTTTCAAGTCTTGATCAACATTCAGTTGCCAGGCTGAAAATGGTGAACTGTGAACTCAAGAGGAGGCATTTAAGCAAGGAGTCCTTTTAATTTAATGGAAGACAGCGTAGAGGAGATAGCTGCAATATATTCTCTTAAAAATTGATGGTTGGTTTCCAGGGTCAGTCAATCTGTTGCTCGGGCAACCCATATAGCAGTCTACAGGGTGACAAATCCAAATCCCTTTGAGGGGCTGTTTTAATTTGGAGGAGAGCTATAAGAAGACATTTGACCCAGGGCAACTTTATTTTTAACATTAGTTTACTTATATGGGTTTTGAGAGTTTGGTTCATTCGTTCTATCCATCCTGAAGATGATGGATGCCAGAGTATATGAAAGTCCCATCGCATTTGGAGTGATGTTGTAATGCCTTGTAATACCTTTGAAGTAAAATGGCTTTCATTATCTGAATCAGTGTTTTCTGTGAGACCAAATCTGGGGATTACCTGTTCCAAAAGTATTCTTATTACAGACCCTGTTGTAGCCATTGTTGGTGGGTATGCCTCCATCCACCCAGTAAGATGATTAACAATGACTAATAAGTAGTTAAGTTTTCCAACCTTGGGCATTTCAGGGAAATCAATTTGTATACTTTGGAAGGATCTTAATTCAGGAGGTTTTTCCCCTTTTAATGACCTCCTGATTACCCTTTTTATTTTCTGACAAATTATACATCCTTCCAGATTTGTTTAGCAATAGTACAAATACCTACACATCTATAGGCTTTAAGAGTGCATTACATATTGCTTGAGTTCCCCAAGAGCATAACTATATTCCTTATGCAATATAGTTATTAATTTCTTAATAATTGGTTTGTTAGCCATCTTTCTTCCATCAGGGAGGATTCACCTCCCCTCCTTTTTTGGAGCAGCCCCTAATTTCTCATCTCTTCTATTTTCTTCTTTCACCCATACTTTAGGGCTAATTTTTTGTTGTTACTGTTTTTCCTCTGTGAGATACACCATTCAGACCTTAAGTCGAACTTGTTTTATCCCTACATTAAGGCCCATCTGGACAATTAGGTCTCTACCTAAGAGATTGATTCCTGCTTCTGGGACAAATAAAAATGACCCTGTCATTGTCTCAGTTTTAGTTTTTATAATCATGGGTTCAAATATAGAAACCTAAAATCCTTCTCTTTTTACTCCAAAGACTAGAAGCTTTTTTGGTAAAAATTGAACATCTTGTGGTGGAAGATTGGGGAGGAGCACACTGCCCCAATATCAGCAAAGAAGATTGTCCTCCTCATTAGGCCCCACCTTCAGATTGATCAAGGGTTCCTGGTGGGGTCTGATAAAGGGGAACCCCTCACCTCCCTGTTCTGCATCTAGTACTATAAGGGAGACAATTTTATTTTTTCAATTCAGGACTATCTTTTTTTAAATGCCCTGGTTTCTTACAGTGATAACATCTAGCTCCCTTTTGATTAAATTCCCTTTTCATAGTTCCTTTTGAATTAAACTTTTCTTTAGTCTGACCCTTTTGATACCCAGGTTTTGCCTGGGGGGTGGGGGTGGGGGTCTCTCATTCTGTTTTCCAACTACCCTTTCTACAGTGCTTACCATGATTCTAGCTTTTGTTTTTGCTTTTCCTCATTTCTTTTAACAAATACCTTTTGTACATCTCTTAACAGTTCCTCAATAGGTCTTTCATTTCATCCTTTCAGCTTTTGTAACTTTCTTGGAATGTTTGGCCAACTTTTGGTAACAAAATTGACCTTTAGAAGGCCCTGTCCTACAAAGTTTTCTGGGTTTAACCCTGAATACTTTCTTATTTGATCTCTAAGTCATTGTTAAAAGGCCGTTGGTGTTTCTTCCTTCTCTTGCTAGATTTCAAAGGCCTTTGAGATATTTTGGAATCTTGGGGATGACTCTCTTTAATTGTTAATTCTCTTAAAGTTTGCATTTTAGCTGTATCTCCTGGGTTATTATTATCCCATTTGGGGTCTATGTTTAGGCATTTCTGTTCAACTGGTTGTACTACTGGGCCCGGGGGATGTTCCCATTCCCAGACAGACATAGCCCTTCGAATCATTCCCCTTTCTTCACCAGTGAATAGAATGTTTATAATAGACTTCATTTCTACCCAGGTATATATATTTTAGGCCCAAGAAACTGATCAACTTGCTCAGCTAATTCTAAAGGATCATTTAATGATTTCTTTTTTTTTTTTTTTTTTGAAATTTCTTACTTTAGTACTAGTAAGTGGGGCATTAAGAAAGCCAATTTCTCCCTGCTTCAAGGGACCCTCCCTTAGTGGGAACAATTTTGAATCTTCATCTGGACCTCCAGGGGGAAAAGGAAATACTTTTTTAATATCCCTTTTGCATTGTTCCAATTCTTTTTTCAAATTAGGATACAGGGGTTTAGGGCTTAGGGATCTCAATTCTTGAGTTTCTGATAGATCCGCATTTCCTGTTGCCCCCTGCCATATCCCCAGTCTTCTTGGGGGTTGTAAGGGGTGGATACAGGAGAGTGGATTCCAAGGGTGTTTTTTGTGTTTTTTTTTTCCCTCCTCTAGACACCCAGATGTTTTCCCTTCCTCATTTCCCATTTGAAGGGGAAACAGGAAGAGTTCCCGGAGGCCAACAAAGGGCATAGTCTTTTTCCTCAGATGAAACAGAGGGCTTATCATTTACCTAGATTACTAAAGTTTGACAAAGCCAGTCCTCATTGGAGCCAAATTTCATCCAAAACACTGAGGACTGGCAAGTTAGTTTCTTAGTTCATATAAAGCAACAGAATTCAATCATTTTCTTTGCCTTTCCTTTAGTTTTGGAATCATTTTTTCAATTCTTTAATATTCACCCCAACAGACTATCTGGGGTAATTCAGTGGGATCCTTTTGGCCTCCTTTCCTAAGCCTAGAATGCTTCTCAGTTACCAGGTGAGCTGTGTAGTCTCTGAGTTCCTCCTAAAATGTTCAACCCCCTTACTGGAGATTTCTTGCAAACATTAGGACTTGCTTCTTTTCTTGAGATACCTCTCAGTCACACACACTCAACCTCCGAGAATTTGTTTTTAATTTTCATGAAATCTAACTTATCCTGTTTTCTGTCATGGATCTTGCTTTTGGTTTTACATCTAAATGTCATTACCAAATCCAAGGTAACCCAGATTTTCTCCTATGTTATATCCTGGAAGTTTTCTATTGTTAAATTTAGGTCTAAGATCCATTTTGAGTTAATTTTTGTGAAAGATGTAAAGTTTTTGTCTAGATTCCTTTTTTTTTAAACCTGTGGATATCCAGCTGTTCCAGGATCATTTACTGAAAAGAGTTATCTGTTCTCCACTTGACTTTGTTTTTTTGTCAAAGATCAGTTGACTATGTGGGTATGTTTCTGGGTTCTCTATTCTGTTCTACTGACTTATTTGACATTTATTCTACCAATACCGTACTGTCTCGATTACTGTAACTTTATAGTTAATCTTCAAGTTGGGTGGTGTCAGTCCTCCGAATTTGTAATCCTTCAGTATTATGTTGGCTATTCTGGGTCTTTTATCTTTCAATATAAACTTTAGAATCAGTTTGTTAATATCCACAAAATAACTACCTGGGATTTTGATTGGGACTGTGTTGAATCCATACATCAATTTGGGATAAACTGATATCTTAAAAATTAGGAGTCTTCCTAACCATGAACATGGAATATTACACCATTTATTTAGATATTTGATTTCTTTCATCACAGTTTTATTTTCCCCATATAGATCTTGTGCATTTTTGTTAGTTTATTCTTAAGTGTTTTATTTTATCATTGCTAATATGAATAGCTTTGTTTTAAATTTCTAATTTCAATGTCAATTGCAGGTGTACAGGAAAGCAGTTGACTCTTGTATCCTGTAGACTTGATATAATTACTGATTGCCATTTCCTTGGGATTTCTACTTAGATAATTATACCATCTGTGGACAAAGACAGTTTTATTTCTTCCATCCAAATCTGTATACCTTTTATTTCCTGTTATTATTGAGTTAGCAAGGACCTCTGAAGCAGTGTTGAATAGGTCTTTTGAGAGAGAACATTCTTGTCTTATTCCCAATCTTAGAAGAAAAACATCTAGTTTCTTACCATTAAATTTGATGTTAGCTGTGAGATTGTATAGATTTTAAAAATCAAGTTAAGAGTTTCCCTTTATTCCTACTTTTCTGAGAGTTTTTTTTTTTACATCGTGAAAGAGTATTGGATTTTGTCAAATGCTTTTTCTGTATCTATTGACATGAGCATATGATTTTTCTTTTTTAGCCAGTTGGTGTGATGGATTGTATCAGTTGATTTTTGAATGTTGAATCAACTTTGAATATGTGGAATAAATCCAATTTGGTCTTGATGTATAATTTTACACTTTGTTGGGTTCAATTTGCTAACATCTTGGTTAAGATTTTTCCATCTGTTTTTCTGAAAGATATTAGACTGTAATTTCCTTTTTTTGTAACATCTTTCTCTGGTTTGGGCATTAGGATAAGTCAATTATACTGTTTTCAAAGATTGGTCCATTTCATCTAAATTACCAAATTTGTAGCCATAGAGTTGTACATAATATTTTAAAATTATTGTGTGTGTGACCATATGATCAGTAATAATGACTTCTCTTCAGTTTCAGTATTATAAACTTATATCTTCTTTTTTTTCCTTGATTAGCATGTCAAGAAGTTCATCAATTTAACTGGTCTTTTGAAAGAACCAGTCTTTTGATTTTTTAAGTTTACTCTACTCATTTTTTGTTTTTAATTTTATAGATTTCTGCTCATTTTTCTTTTCTTCTGCCTATTTTGAACTTAATTTGCTCCTCCTTTTCTAGTTTCTTAAGGTAAAAGCTTAGATTATTGATTTTAGATCTTACATCTTTGCTAATATATGAATTCAGTGCTACAAATTTCCTAAAAGTATTGCTTAACTACATTCCACAATTTTTTTTTCTTCAAACTGGAGTCTTACTCTGTTGGCCAGGCTGGAGTACAGTGGCACACTCATGGCCACCCCAGTATCAACCTGCTGGGCTCCAGCGATCCTTCCACCTCAGCTTTCCAAGTAGCTGGAACCACAGGGACACACTACTATACCCGGCTAATTATTTGAGTTATTGTAGAGACGAGGTCTCACCAAGTTGCCAGGCTGGTCTTGAACTCTTGGGCTCAGGCAATCCTCTTGCCCTGGCCTCATTCCACAAATTTTGGTGAGTTGTATTTAATCAAAGAATTCTAAAATTTTTCTTGAGAGTTCTTCTTTGACCCATGTGCTATTTAGAAGTGTTTTGTGAAATCCCCAAAAAGTTTGAGATTTTTAAGCTATCCTTTTGTTAATTATATGTAGTTCAATTGCATTTTGGTCCAAGTGTGTCCTTTGTATAATTTTTATTCTTTTAAATGTGTTCAGATGTATTTTATGAGGCATATATGTATAGTCTATCTTAATAAATATTCCATGTGAGCTTAAAAAGAATGTATTCTGCCATTGTTGGATAAAATATTATATAAATGTCAATTATATACAATGTAGTGATAGTTCTATTCAGTTCTATTATATTGTTACTGATTTTCTGCCTAGTTGATCAGTCAATTACTGATAGGTGGTGTTGCATTCTCCACTAATAATCTATAATAGTAATTACATAATTGTAGATTCGTGTCTCTCTCCTTGTTATCTTGTCATTTTTTTGCCTCACATATGTTGACATGCTCTGTTGCTAGGAACGTACACATAAGAATTGTGTCTTGAAAAATTAATCTTTTTTTAATGTGAGGGGTCTTTATTCTGTTAAAGAAAAATTAACCTTCAAAAAAATCATTATGCAATGCCCTTCTTTATTGCTGATAATTTTCCTTTTGCTCCGAAGTCTGTTTTGTCTGACATTAATATAGCTACCCCAGCTTTAATTAGTTTTTAACATTTTTATGTTAAAGTGAATTTCTTATAGATAGATATAGATATAGGTCTTGTTTTGGGTTTTTTTTTTAAATCCACCCTGAAAATTTGTTTTAATTGGAGTAGATAGATCATTCACATTTAAAGTAATTATAGTTGGATTAATATTTACCATATTTGTAATTGCTTCTTATTTATTTCCCCATTTTATTCTTTTTTGTCTCTAACTCTTTTTCTGTTCTTTTCAGTTTTCCTTGAGTATTTTATATGATTCAATTTTGGTTCTTGTCTTAAGATATTATTTGAACTTAAAAAAAAAAAATCTTTTTTTAGTAGTTGCCCTAGAGTTTGCAGTATACACTTATATGTAATCTAATTCCACTTTTACATAACACTATGTCACTTTTTGAATAGTGCAGTTACCTTATAACAACTTATAAAGTACAGATCATAACACTGTTGTCAGTCATTTCACTTATTCAAGTTACAATCACCCAATATATTGTTGCTATTATTTTAAACTGTTAGCTATTACATCAATTAAGAACAAAAAATATTCTTTTCTACCTTTATTTTTTTCTAATATTCTTTCTTTCTTTATGTAGATCTGAGTTTTTAACCTATATCATTTTATTTCCCTGAAAAACTTAACATTTCTGGCAAGGCTGTTCTACTAGCAACACATTTCCTCAATTTCTGTTTGAGAAAATCTATTTCCCTTTCACTTTAGAAGGATCATTTTTCTGGATATAGAATTCTGGGTGGATGGTTTGTCCTTCAATATTCTAAATATTTTGCTCGACTGTGCTCTCTTCATGAATGGCTTTAAAAGATAAATTTGCTGTAATTCTTACTTTTGTCCCTCTATAAGTAAGATATTTCTATTTTTTTCCTCTGGCTTCGTTCATAATTTTTTCTTTGCATTTGATTTTATGCAGTTGGAATATATCTAGATGTAGATTATTTTTTGGTATTTATCCTGTTAAGGTTCTCAGAGCCTCCTGAATCTGTATCTTGGTGTCTGTTTTTAATTTTGGAAAATTCCTATTCATCATTACTTTAAATACTTCTTCTAATCCTTTCTCTTGTTCTTCTCCCTCTGGTACCCCCATTATGCATATGTTACATCTTTTGTAACTGTCCCACAGTTTTCGAATATTCTATTCCACACTTTAATTTTTTTTCTCTGCTTTTCAGGTTGGGAAGTTTCTATGGACTTATCTTCAAGAACACATATTATTTCATGGGCCATGTTCAGTATGCTGATGAGCGCATCTAAAATTTTCTTTATTTCTGTTACAATGTTTTAGGCACCTAGAATTTTCTTTTAAGCTCTTTCTTGGAATTTCCAACTCTTTGCTTAAATTACCCATCTGTTGTTGTGTGTTGCCCACTTTTTCCACTAGAACCCTTAGCATATTAATCATAGTTATTTTACATTCCTGTTCTGATAACCTCAACATCTCTACCATATATGAGTCTGGTGTTGCTGTTTTGGCCTCTTCAGATTGTTTATCTGGCTAGGAGTTAGGCAATTTGTTGTTTGTGGTAGCCATATGTATCAGAGGCTAAGCTTTCTCTGAATTTATTTTTGTCTCCCCTGTGGCCTTTGGGGTTCCCTAAAAAATCCTAAATAGAATCAGAACCTTGCAATTCTTTCAGCTTTGATTTTGTTATTACACAGAAACCCTATTGACATGGTGGGAGAGTATGGGTGGAGAAGAATATTCTATAATCCTATGATTAAGTCTTAGTGTTTTAGTGGGCATGTCCCCTTTGGCTGTGACCTTCACAAGTGTTTCTCTGCTTTTTTCCACCCTCATGTAAGATAGAAAGGAAAGGGGACTCTGAGTTGGTATATTAGTTTTTTTCGCATTGCTATAAAGGAATACCTGATGCTGGGTAATATATAAAGAAAAGAAGTTTATTTGGCTCACAGTTCTGAAAGCTATACAGGAGACATGTCACCAACATCTGTTTGTTGTGAGGCTCCCAGGAAGCTTTCAGTTGTGGCAGAAAGTGGAGGGGCATGTTACATGGCAAGAGAGGAAGAAAGAGAAAGAGAGAAGGACCCAGACACTTTTTAACAATCAGAACTTGTGAACTAATAGAATGAGAACTCACTCAATACCATGGAGAGGGCACAAGCCACTGCTGAGAGATCTACCCCCATGGTTCAGACACCTCCACTAGGCCACCTCCAACACTGACATGAGATTTAGAAGGAACAAATATTCAAACTATATTATTCCACTCCTGGTCTTCCAAATCTCATTTCCTTCTCACACTGCAAAATACAATTATCCATTCCCAAAAGCCTTAACTTGTTTCAGCACTGGCTCAAAAGTCCTGAGTCTAAAGTCTTATTTGAGATTCAAGGCAAGTTCCTGTTACCTATGAGCCCGTGAAATAAAAACCAAGTTATTTACTTCCAAGATAACAATGGTGGTACAGGCATTGGGTATTCCAATTCCAAAAGGGAGAAATCAGCCAAAAGAAAGGGCAATAAGCCTCACACAAGTCTGAAACCCAGTAGGGCAGATATTAAATCTTAAAGCATCAAAATAATCTCCCTTGACTCCATGTCAAGCCACCTGGGCATACTGGTGTGGGGGTGGGCTCCCATGGCCTTCAGCAACCCTACTCCCATGACTTCACTGGGTGCAGCATATGTGGCTGCTCTCATGGGTTAGAGTTGAATGCCTATTGCTCTCTTAGGCTGAAGGTACAAGCTGCCAGTGGCTCTACCATTCTGGGATCTGGAGAACAGCGGTCCCTTTTCCATAACACCACTAGGCAGTGCCCTAGCGGAAACTCTGTGTAGGGCCTCCAACCCCCCAGTTCTCCTTAGCACTGTCCTAGTAGAGTCTCCACGGGGCCTCTGCCCCTGCAGCAGGTTTCTACCTGGGCACCCAGGATTTCCAAAACATGCTCTGAAATCTAGGCGGAAGCTGCCATGCCTCCTTCACTTTTGCATTCTGCATTTCTGCACACTTAACACTGTGTAGAAGCTGCCGATGCTTACAGCTTGTGTCCTCTGGAGCAGCGGCCAAGCAGTATTTGAGGCCCTGTAGCTGAGGTTAGAGCTGGAGCCGCAAGGATGCAGGGAGCAGTATTCCAAGGCAGCGTTGGCAGGGGCACCCCAGGCCTGACCTCCTCAATCACCCCATCCTCCTGGGCCTCTGAACCTATGATGGGAGGAGCTGCTTCGAAGATTTCTGAAATGTTTTTGAGGCCTTTTCCCCATCGTCTTAAATAGTACCACTTGGTTCCCTTTTAGTCATGCTAATCTCTCTAGCAAGTGGTTGCTCAACAATCCCTTTGGATTTCTCTCCTGAAAATACTTCTTTCCTTCTTTACCGCAGGGGCAGGGCCAGATGGCAAATTTTCCAAATTTTTATGCTCTGCCTCCCTTTTACTGATGAGTTCCAACTTTAAGTTATTCCTTGGCTCTCATACCTGATCACTGATGTTAGAAGCAGCTATACTACCTCTTGAACACTTTGGTGCTTTAGAAATTTTTCTGCCAGACATCTTAGGTCACCATTCTTAAGTTCAGCCTTCCACAGAGTTCTAGGACATGGACACAATGCAGCCAAGTTCTTTGCTAGGGCATAACAAGGTTGATCTTTGCCTCAATTCCAATAAGCTCTTCATTTTCATCTGAGACTTTGTCCGCCTGGCCTTCACTGTCCATATTTCTATCAGCGTTTTGGTCACAACCACTTAACCAGTCTCTAATAAGTTCAAAACATTTCCTCATCATCTGAGCTCTCCAAATTCTTCTCGCCTCTGCCTGTTACCCAGTTCCACAGTTGCTTCCATTGTTTCAGGAATCTTTATAGCAGTGCCCCACCTCCTTGGTACTAATTTTCTGTATTAGTCCATTTTGCGTTGCTATAAAGGAACACCTCAAACTGGGTTATTTATAAAGAGGTTTATTTGGCTCATGGTTATATAGGCTGTATAAGGAGCATGGCACCAGCTTCTGCTTCTGATGGGGTTTTGGGGGAGCCTATTCTGATGGGGCTTTGGGGGAGCCTATAGTCATAGTGGAAGGCTAAAGGGGAACATGGCAAGAGAAGGAGCAAGACAGAGTGGAAGAGATGCCTAGCTCTTTTAAATAATCAGATCTCGTGGTGACTAATAGAGAGAGAACTCATTCACTGCTGTGGGAAGGGCAAAAAGCCGTTCATGAGGGGTGTACTCATGTGACCCAAACACTTCTCACTAGGCCCTACCTCTAACTCTGGGAATTCATTTCCAACATAAGATTTGAAAGGGACAAATATCCGAACTATATTGGTTGGGTATTTTCCTTTCCACACATTAGTTAGGGCCTGTTTAAAAAAAAAAAAAAAAATGAAAAAATGATGGCTAGCATCTGGCAAAAATTATTTCCCTTGAGATAAGATTTTTGTTAAGGAGAACAGAATGTTCTGGAATTATTTTTAAATGTCTACTTTCCCCTTCACTCTGCCAGAAGCTGCAGGTAAAACTAATGAAGGGGGGCGGCCCTATACCTGGGTCCCCAGGATGTTTTATGTCTACAGCTAGTCCATACTCAGTCAGAAGGAATTAGTCAGTTACTTTTTTAGTGGTCCTACTAGTGCTAACTCCAGCAATAGTGTCGACTCCTAATAAACTGCTCCTCTGTATTTGCCTTTCTCTCCATTTTGGGGAGCAGCAGTTTGCTCTGAGTCCTCCATTCTCTGATGGATCCGAGAAGAGTTGTTGAATTTCAGTTCAGCTTTTTTCTTGTTATGAGGATGGGAATGATGATTTCCAAGCTCTTTACATGTTGGAACAGAAAATGGAAGACTGTTTGCTTTATATTCAGTGACTAACTGGGTTCTGTTTGCTTTCATGTTTCTTACTGGGTTGTTGTAGTGATGTTTCCTTCTCCCTCTGCAATCTGAAGCCTGTGCTGTTGCTCCTTAGGGGATGTAGCCTTGGGTATGTTTATAGTCACTCTGGAATAACAGTGGTTTTGGCAAGGCCTTTCTAAACTTTTTCCTTCTTTTCCTCAAAGTCCTAAGTCCAACTTGCCTCATTTGAGACTCGAGGCAAGTTCCTGTCACCTATTAGCCTGTGAAATAAAAATCAAGTTATTTACTTGGTTTAAACTCAGTTGTTTTTTGTTTTTTTTTATGTTATTGTGGGGTACAGTTAGGGGTTAGGAATACAAAAATGCTTCGTTCAGGTACCCTTGTTGATAAGAGGTGTCTCCCCATCCCCAGACAGATTAAACTCAGTTGTTAAACTCCACTATTTTCTGACTGTTTCCAACAATGTTTGCACAATAAATTATTTCACAGAGTGATCTAATTTAAATTTTTTTTCTATAGGGATCGTTTTTGAGGTCAATATTTGACATTTTTCTGACCCCGAGAAGGCTTTCTGTGGCAGTCTCTTTCTCTTTGGTAAACTAGCTGGCCTATGGTTTAGCTTATGTCTTTAAAGAATGTGCCAGCCTCTTTATTTATTTTCACCATATCCTCCAGATCTTTTCACCATACCTTTCACTATCTTTGAGGATGTATCTAGGCTTGAACTTCCCCATTCTGATGCAAATGAAGTAAGAGCCATGGTTCTGGAGCTAGGATTGGGAAAAGTGAACTTCACTCTGAGTGACATGTCTGCTTTAGGATCTGGTCACTTAGAAAGGAGGATGAGGATATGTGTGTAGCCTCTGGTCTTTTTAGCATGACTGTTGTGATGAGAAACATCTTTATGAACAAGCTATGCCAAGAAAAATCAGGGCCAGTCAAGATAGTTAGAGCCTCCATTCCATGTGTGGAGGGAGGCAGAAGAAAGGAGCCCCCACCTCTTAGCTATACATGTCAGGAAGTTGGTTTTTTACCTGTCTCATGAGCCTCACCTATCCATAAGTAGGCCCTAAATATTGGGTACATGAGCACAAAGGAGGGAACAACTGATACTGGGCACTGATAATGGGAGTAGCGAGAGAGAATAAGGGGTACACAAGCACCCACTGGTTACTATGTTCACTACCAGGAGAGACAGGGCTTTCTGGAAGCCCAAACAACAAGAGCTTCTGAAATGAGTAGGTGAGAGCAAGATTAGAAAGCCTGATATTGTACTCCTCCTGGGAAGATACTGAAGACTGACTGGGACCTGGGGGATAAGTGAGCCCTCTATTCTTGGCTGCACCCATCTGGAGTGGAGTTTCAATTATGCTGAGCTGGAAGCGGGAGAGGAGGGAGCAAATGCCACCGACTTTCACTGTTCCTAGTGAGCTTTAGTAAATGTCCCTATATTTACTGTATGTCCTTAGGGCTGTTTCCAGAGAACATTTAAAGGCAATTTAGACTTAAAAAAAATAATTTCACCAGCTTCACTAAGGAGTAGTTCCATGGAGTTCCTCACATTGCCATGCCAGAAGTAGAATCTCCATCCTACACGTTTGATATATTGTGTTTTCATCTTATGTCAAAAATACTTTTCTAATTACTCTTATGTTATTTGATAGTATTATTATTATTATTATTATGTGTCTAGTGACTGATTTTCCTCTTAGTTATGGGTCTCATATTTCTACTTTTAGGCTCATTTAGTAATATCTGACTGGATTCTGGACATTTTTAAGTTTACATTATTGAAAGCTAGATTTTAGAAGTGTTTGGTTTTGTACTGCCAAACTGTTGAGTTACTTGCTGGTCACTTAAACTTTTTGAGGAGTGTTTCTAAGCTCTTTAGGATAGGTCTAGAGTGGCCTTTATTCCAGAGCTAATTTATCCCACTAATAAGACATGACCCTTTCCAAGTCTCTATTGAATGACTTATGTGTTCAATGCAGTATCAAAGTGTCTCCACTCTAGCTGATGGGATCTTGAATGATTCCTATATGAAATGGCAGAATTGCTTGGCTTACAATTTTCCTGGTAATTGTTCTTTCCTAGGAAGTTGGTTTTTTACCTGTCTCATGAGCCTCACCTATCCATAAGTAGGCCCTAAATATTGGGTACATGAGCACAAAGGAGGGAACAACTGATACTGGGCACTGATAATGAGAGTAGCGAGAGAGAATAAGGGATACACAAGCACCCACTGGTTACTATGTTCACTACCAGGAGAGACAGGGCTTTCTGGAAGCCCAAACAACACTGCTTTCCACAAAGGTTGAACTAGCTTACATTGCCACTAACAGTGTACAGAGGTTATGTTTTCTCCACAGCCTCACCAACACCTGTTGTTTTGTGACTTTTTAATGATAGCCATGGGGTGATGGTATCTCACTGAAGTTTCAATTTGCATTTCTCTGATGATTAGTGATGTTGAACAACATTTTTTCCATACATTTGTTGGCTGCTTGAATGTCTTCCTTTGAAAAATATCTTTTCATGTCCTTTTTAATTGGGCTATTTGTTTATTTTTTCCTGTCAATTTGTTTGAGTTCCTTATAGATTCTGGATGTTAGGCCTTTATTGGATGCCTTGCTTGCAAATATTTTTTCCCTTTCTGTGGGTTGTCTCTTTATTCTCTTAAGGGTTTCTTTTGCTATGAAAACACTTTTTTTTTGTTGTTGTTTTTTGTGTTTTTTTGTTTTTTGGGGTTTTTTGTTGTTGTTGTTGTTGGAGTCTCACTCTGTCGCCCAGAGTCTCACTCTGTCGCCGCTCCCGGCCACCGCAGCCTCGACCTGCTGGGCTCCGGTGATCCTTCCATCTCAGCCTTCCGAGTAGCTGGAACTACAGGCACGCGCTACCACGCTTGGCTAATTTTTTGGTTTATTGTAGAGATGAGGTCTTGCCAAGTTGCCCAGGTGGGTCTCAAACCCACGGGCTCAGGCAATCCACTCACCTCAGCCTCCCAAGGCGCGGGATTACAGGCTGAGCCACCGAGCCTGGCTGCCTTAACTTTGTATATGCTCTTCTCTTTCCCTGGAATGTCTTTGCCTGCCTTATCCCCTGGAAGGACTCCACTTCAGGCTATATGTTCCTTCTGTTGGGATGCTTTCCCTCCACCCCTGTAGCTAATACTTCCACTGAATTCCTTCATACGCATATAGCATAGTTTTGAACTTACTTGTTTATTAGTCTGTCTACACAGCCTAACAGATCAACTTCCCATGCCAAAGACAGCAACTAGCACATCATAGCCACTCCAACTTAAATGAGTGCTTCAAAGTTTTAAAACTGGGCAAGGATGTTAAGAAAACTGATTTGGTGCCATGAACCAACATCACAGACTTTCCTTGATGAGAAAGTTTACTCACAGGAATGGCAGAAAATTGTAGGCAGAACATTAGACTACATGTGTGGAAGTATTTTGAAAATCTAGAAGGAGAGATAGCCAGCAAATAATTAAGCAATAAAAAACAGTAATAAAAAGAATAGTCAGTATCTAAGAATCAATTTAATCCTTTTGCTTAATTAAATGTTAATCTTCATTGCTTCAAATCCACATAAATTTTGACGAGGTCACTATAAATGTATCAGTAAGAATCTAGTACAACACATTATCAGATAAAGATGGGAATTTAGGGAAGTTTAGTTGGTAGTTAATGTTTTAGATCAAATTTTTAAAAATCAAACAACTCCCCAAGGAATCAGATCAACCTCAAAATTTCATCTTGCTTTTATGAAGTCTAGGACCATCACAAAATGATCAAAAATAAAATGCAACATCTTCTGCATGTTCCAAGAATAATTTTGAAGAAAGAAAATTGCACTTTCAAGCTCATAATGATTTGGTAATGAGATAAATGGTTGTGGTAAAATAAATAAATTAAAAATCCAAGGACGGAATGAAATTTTTAAATATTCATATAGTTTTTTTTTTTTTGTAACTTCACTATATCATAAAGAAAACACATATGAATACACGCTATACAGAGAGGACAACATTTAGCACATCATAAATCTACCATTGCTGAATAATCTAGTTGCTAAAGAATTTATTTTTTTAAACAAGTGGGATGTCCAGGCTGTTGTAGAAACCAGAACAATTTAGTAAAAATGGATAGGGACACTGGGAGGCTTACTTGACAATAACAGCAATAGAAAAAAGACTTGAAATGATCAGTCTGAAATCTTTATATACAAACCTTAAAGGAACACATGGTTCCTAATGGTATCTCCATATCAGACTATGAATAGCTTTTGTAATCGCAAAAAGTTCAAAAGTGATTTTGAATCTTAAACAGGAAGTGCAAAAATTGGAAGTGACTGGTGTCCTGGAAGGCAGCAAAGAACTGTAATAATTCAAAGGGCCAAAATTACCCTTTAAAGCAGTGCTGGACATGAAATAAGCTCCCCAAGATTATGAAACGATGAGAAAGAAATCATTTGGCTCATGGCATCTATACATTAAACAGTGGGAGGCACAGTGTCTGCATTTGTCTTGGCCCTGCCGCTTTGCTGTCGTCACCTAGAATAAGTCATAAAACCCTTTTGTCCCTCCGTCTCCTTGTCTATACAGGTGGACACAAAAAAACCCAGAATTATCTTTTGGAGGGCAGGCTCCTTGCAGTACAGAATTACCCTGCTACATACGTGTTCTAGGAACCCATTGCATCAGTGTTCCAGCTAGCATTGTTGTGAGAGGCTGTGTTCGGTTTCAGTGAAAATTTTTTTGGAGATTCTTTCAGCATATTTGCCCATTTCATGATGGGTGGCTTAAGAACACCCTGGCCCACACCACACTGAGTATTCAGCAGTTTCTGACCAAAAAACAGCATGGCCCCTGAGCCCTGCCTTTCCTATTCACCCAATCTCACTCCAAGTGACGGTTTGTTTGTTTCCCCAGATGAAAAAAGTCCTCAAAGACAAATGTTTTGTGGATGTGGAAAGAGGTGAAACAAAAAATGGCAGAAGCACTAAAAGGCATCAAAATTGATGAGTTCAAAAACGGTTTTGAGCAGTGGAAAAAGTGTCTAGATAGGCATATTGCATCCAACAGAGGGTACTTTGAAGGTGATTGAAGTTTAAACATGTAAGAATAAATACACGCTTTTTATAAATAAATTCTGGTTTTTTGGGGTCCCATCTCATAAATCAAGGTCATAGCTACCTCACTGTGGGTTGTGAATATCAAATAGTTCATGCATTTTTAAGCTTATATATTTGCCATGGCTATATAATTTATGGTCATATTATCATCATCAGGAAGAGATTTAGCCTACTAAAGGTGGTGGGTTAGGATAAAGAAAATTTAGATATAGCAGATTATTTTTTCAGTGCTAAGCCTATGCTATCTGAGCCTCAAGTTTTGAAGAAATGAAATCACTAACAGATTTAGGGTTTTCAGCCTTTTCTCTACCTTTCAAGAGGGATGATTGATTTTTCTTCTCCTATAAGGGTATGGGCTTAAAAAAAAAAAAAACT
>CAUYQG010033586.1:0-26260 GCA_963574415.1 Tarsius wallacei | reverse complement strand
CAAAGCAAAATAGAAGCCCATTTGGCATTTTCATTTCCTAGCCCCAGTTCTCCTTTTCAGATAGAAATCTCTTTTCTCTTTTTTTTCTTTTCCTCATACAGTTTCCAGATGTCCCCCGTGATGTCCAAAGTTCAGAGTTATTTGTCGCTGCACACTCACTCAGCACAGCAAAAAGTTCTGTAATCAGCAGAACTAACCATTTTGACACAGCAGCTCAGGGACCATCTATTTGATCTCTATATGTCCCTTTAAAGTTTCACCAAATGATTTATCAAAGTATTACATGATCCACAACTATTGCCTCGAGAAAAATTCTTAGGGGTGGAATGGCTGGATCAGAGAGCACACACACACACAAAATGTAAAGGCCTTTGATGTTTGTTAGGTACAAGTGTGTTAGGTGTGTTGATTGGCTTTCTGCCAGTGCTCTTGAGAGAATGTTGGTTTGATGGAAGTAATTAACAGGCTGAGATTTGGCATAGAATTCCTCTGGTTCATTTGTCATTCTGTTTCCTGTCCTCTCACTCAGCAGTAGTGCATCAGTCCAGGAAGAACAACCACTATGCGTGAACGGTATGGAACAAGGGATTTGTTATAAGGATTAGAATTTACACAATTTTGCAAGAGAAAATGCAGTCTTGATAAGGAGGCTGATTAGAGCATCAATCAATAGATCTAATAAAGACCTCTAAAAAATGTCACCAACCAGGGACCATGAAGGGGAGCTGTCTGGTGGCTGGCTTCACAGTACAGATTAGCAGGGCTGGAAATTGGGAAGAAAATCTGGCTGTGAAGCAGGGAAATGGACAATTCTGCAGAGAAATTTTACACTTTTGAGCCCATGAAAGGAATGACTGAACCAAATATTCTCAGGTCTGTTGCTAGAGGTATTGACAAGCAAAACAGAGAAGGAACATATGTTTGTATAATTTCTCTGAAACAGACTTAGTAAGTCATCTGGACATCTGTATAAAGGATATAAAAACTCCCAATCAATAATTAGAAGTTACTGGAATTAGACATGCTGTGAATCTGTGGCATCATGAAAACATTTATACAATTACAGAAGTTGAACCTGTCTGTAACAGCAGTTCCCATTCACACCCCAGGGAACCTAGCGTACTTTATTATATTTATAGGATGTTTGTCATATGTTCCAAACATAGGCAACAAAAAGTCTGCTTTATAATATTGCAGAATTCAAAATTGTAGTCAACTACTAAATCTCCCTGCTTTGAAAGAGACCTCCAGTGTCAAACACAAACATTTTCAAAATCTTCCTGTTTTATGGCATAAGTTTTTCCCAGCTTTGTTGATAACAGTTGGTAGTGTGAGAGGCAGAGTGATAGAAGGGAGTGAAGGAAGACAGAACCAGAAGGATGTAGGTGGGAGGATTTAAACGACTTCGTCTTTGTATCTTTGTTCTGACTTGGTGCTATTCTGCCTAATTCCTTGATGTTTCTGCAAACATCGTTTTGCTCAATAGTACTGAGTTTTATCTTTGAGAAAATCCCCCAGAGGAGTCCAACATTTCCGGTGCAGCTCTAGAAAGATCTTTTTTTTTTCTCACAGCAAAAGAAGACACCTTGGCCAGACTCGGTGGCTCAACCTGTAATCCCAGCACTTTGGGAGGCCAAGGCAACTGTATTGCCTGAGCCCGTGGGTTCGAGACCAGCCTGGGCAACTTGGCAAGACCTTGTCTCTACAATAAATCAAAAATTAGCCGGGTGTGGTAGTGCACACATGTAGTTCCAGCTACCTGGAAGGCTGAGGGGGAAGGATCACTGGAGCCCAGCAGGCCGACGCTGGGGTGGCCATGAGTGTGCCACTGCACTCTAGCCTGGGCGACAGAGTGAGACTCCAACTAAAAAAAAAAGAAAGAAAGAAAAAAGAAAGAAAGAGTACCTTTCATCAACTCTCCAAAGCAGGAAGAAAGTGAGCCTCTGAGGCCACCTGGATCTTTCTCTCCTCTAGCTCAGAATCTTTTTTTTTTTGAGTTGAAGTCTCACTCTGTCGCCCAGGCTGGAGTGCAGCGGCACACTCACGGCCACCCCAGCGTCGACCTGCTGGGCTCTGGTGATCCTTCAGCCTCTGCCTTCCAAGTAGACGAAACTACAGGTGCATGCTACCATGCCCAGCTAATTTTTTATTTTTTATTGTAGAGATGAGGTCTTGCCAAGTCGCCCAGGCTGGCCACGAACCAGTGGGCTCAGGTAATCTACTCGCCTTGGCCTCCCAAAGTGCTGTGATTACAGGCTGAGCCACTGAGCCTGGTCTAGCTCAGACTCTTTTAGACAACCAAACCTTTTCTCATGGGCGAGGAGGATGATGTCTGACCATTGTTTTGGCTTTGATTGACAGGGGAAAAAGGGCACCTGTGACAGCATGAGCCACCACCTGAGTTGGGGTCAGGGTTGTTGCGGCCTGAAGCTTATATAATTCCAAGGTTTTCTTGAAGCAAGATAGTACACAATTACGAATACAAAATTAGTTGTCAAAGTGAATACTTAGAATTGAAAAAGAAATCATAACAAACTACAAATTTTTAAAAGCTGACAAACAACACAAACTTATAGGCTACGAGTTGTGTGCTGACACACCTCTAGAATACATTTTTGTCCTGTTTTTGGCTAGACACTTTGCAATTAAATAACACATAGCAAAGCCGCCAAATTTGTCAAAATGAAGCAGCTATGGGTCTCACAATTTGTGTCTGTACAATTTGCATTTTTCTTTCAATAACTTCTATCATTCTTCCTTTGGCTTCCTCTTTAAGAGTGTCTTGATTCTGTTATTCATCTGTATCTTCTTTTCTATTTTAATTTTCACTTATATTTTATCAGCCATTGTGATTCTTTTTTACCTATCTTCAGGACGTTGACTGTTAAAGGATTTAATTTTCATGATCTTATAATAACAAGAGAGTTTCTGACACTTTGAAGCCTCTGCTAATTTTCATTTTTTGATTTACATGACTGACTTTCACCAGGGTGTTTCCTTCCTATTAATTTATTTTGGTATAATCAGTAATTCTGAAAACAAACACAAAATATATAAAATTAGTTTGAAAGGAAGGCCCATATGAGCAATTCAGATGCAGTTTGAAATTGCCACTACGTTGAATTATGTTATTTGATCAGGTAATGAAATGATATGTAGACTACATCCATTGGTCAATTGATGAATATGTATTGGGGCTTTGTTGCTGGAGCACTATTTTTTTCTTCTTTTTTTCAGGCCATTTCTGAACATTGGTGGCAAATTTGCATGCCATGTCATCAAGAACTGTCAGACTTTTTCAGGACAGGATGCACCAGGCATACGAAGATGCAATCTGACACCTTGGGATGCATAAAGCATGGCCCCTCTTACCTTTTACTGTTTGTACCCTACACATGCAAGAATTCTGATAAATTCCATTTTGCATAATTTCCAACACATATGAAAAAAGTGTGTGGTAGATTTCTCAGAGTCTCTGCTGCACTCGGTATCTGCGGCACTTTAGCTCAGAAGAAATTCAGCCAGGCACAGTGGCTCATGTTTGTAATCCCAGCACTTTGGGAGGCCAAGTTGGGGGGACCCCTTGAGTCCAGGAGTTTGAGACCAACATGGACAACATAGTGAGACCCCTACCTCTAAAAAAAACCAAAAAAATTAGTCAGGTGTGGTGGTACACACCTGCAGTCCCAGCTACCTAGGTGGCTAAGGTGAGAGGATTGCTTGAGACCAGGATGTTGAAGCTTCAGTGAGGCATGAATGTACCACTACATGTCAGCCTGGGTGACAGAGTGAGACCCTGTCTAAAAAGAAAAGAAGGAGGAGGAGGAGGAGCAGAATTTGACTAAGGGTCCTCTGCTTACAGTTTTTTTTTTTTTTTTTGAGTTGGAGTCTCACTCTGTCGCCCAGACTGGAGTACAGTGGCACGCTCCCGGCCACCGCAGCCTCGACCTGCTGGGCTCCAGCGATCCTTCCGCCTCAGCCTTCCAAGTAGCCGGAACTACAGGCGTGCACTACCACACCCGTCTAGTTTTTTGATTTATTGTAGAGATGAGGTTTCGCCAAGTTGCCCAGGCGGGTCTTGAACCCGCGGGCTCAGGCAATCCACTCACCTCAGCCTCCCAAGGCGCGGGATTACAGGCTGAGCCACTGAGCCCGGCTTCTGCTTACAGTTTTACGGATATGACTAGTGGAAGAACTTCTCAGACTGACTTCTGGATGCAAGCATCTCAGTCCTTGTTTTTCCTCCACTATCCTCATCCTCATAGTGCCAGGTACAGTGGGGCTCGTCAATTTCCTGACAGCCTCTGGTCAGGAGTTTTCAAGTTACAATGTCAGATATATCAGCACGGTCGGAAGAAGGAATATTCCTGGATGTCATTCCAACATAGGGATGGCTAACCCATACAGGATGTGACTATGAAGTGTGTAAATATGACTCAAGCCAAATCCAAGCTACATGCAACCCCAACACCTTCAATGGTACCCCAGAATACCTGTGGCTTTTCTCCTAGATGAAGGGAAATGTGATGGAGAAATAGTCAGTGTAGAAAGAGACAGTAGAATTGACGAACGGAGGTTTAAAATCTTGTTTTTGGCCATTGCCTTGCTAAACTATCGCCTGGCCATGGGTTTTTTGAGCTATGGTCAGGCCATGTTTTTCTAAGTTTTGGCCCCCTCCCCTACCTTCTCTCTCTTCTCTCTGTCTCTCTCTCATATCTCTCCTCTCTTCTCTCTAATTTACTTTCTAAATAAATCATATTTTTCCAATCTAAAAAAAATCTTATTTTTGCCAACTGTGTAAGACACATGACTATGTGTGCTAGAGTTTTTCCCAGGACTTTAGAAGGGCCTGGGCAAGGAGGGTTACTAGAACTTGACCTTCACTGGCTCCATGGTAAACATCCTCTGCTGGCCTCCATCTTGAGTGTTCTGAAATTTCAGCCATGTTGAATTTAAAGGAATTAAGGTACAGGTACAGCTTATCCCAGAGAAGATAAGTACTCAGAAGTTTGTCAGACTCTACGACAAGGGAACACTTTGTGAGGTTCATGATGCCTATCAATTCATGTAATCACTCTTCTTAACTGCAAAGCTCTGTCCTCTTGTTGTTGATCTGGCCTTTTTTCCAATGTAAAGGGAAAGAGTATCAAGACTGAGAAGGGTCTGAGATTTTACCCTGTTTTCAAGCTAATGTGCTGGCCTAGCCTGCCACAGCTTCATGGAAGGTGGCAGAAGATAAAAGACTCCTGGGTCAGAGACAGGATTTCGTTACTCATGGCATAGAAAGCACCATGAGCAGAATTGTTTTCATGTCCCATGAGGGTGACACAAATGAGCCCAGATGGATGTCTGTACATGCAGTGCATGCATTATAGGAAGGGAGCCCTGACCTCGGGGAACACAAACCTTTTATAATGGACAGTAAGTGCCTGCCTTTTGCTCCAGAGGAAGGTACTACCTTTGTCTTCTAAGTCTGTTGACTAGACAAACATCCCTGAAAAGATAGTCCAGTGTCTTGATCATACGTTATAAAAATCATCAGAGATTCATGGAGTATCATCTCTCCACACAGTTAAAACCTTTTGTTATCAAGAGTCAAAGCCTAAAATAACTTTATATAAAACAATTATCATTTTCCCCATTGGCTGAAAATAGTCAACTCGTTGCCTAAAGTGTATAATGGAGGCATGAAAAAAATTCCTTAATATCAGTGTGTTAGGAATAGAATTCCTTTAATCCTATATTATCCTGCTGTCTCCAAACTGATCTATTTCTTATTTTTATTCTTTTTGAGTTGGAGTCTCACTCTGTTGCCCAGACTGGAGTGCAGTGGCACACTCATGGCCACCCCAGCATCGACCTGCTAGCCTCCAGCAATCCTTCCGTCTCAGTCTTCCAAGTAGCTGGAACTACAGGGGTGCGCTACCATGCCTGGCTAATTTTTGATTTATTGTAGAGAAGAGGTCTCGCCAAGTTGCCCAGGATGGTCTCGAACCTGGGGGCTCAGGCAATCCACTCGCCTTGGCCTCCCAAAGTGCTGGGATTACAGGCTGAGCCACTGAGCCCAGCCTATTTTTTAATTTTTTTAAGCTTATGGTCAGGTGACTCACCTTTTGGGTTTGTGAAATCTATAAGTAAATTGCTTGCTTGGTAAAGTAGAACTTGTTTTTTATACGTTTTAATCTGATGTTTTCCAAATAGAATGCTAGGCTCAAGTCTCAGTTGGGCTACTACCTTGTGGTGTGATTCTCTGTAAATAACTTAGTGTCCTTGACCTCACATTTCCATCATCTAGGGGAAACTGGGTTAGATGATTGCTCAGCCTTTTTCTAGATCCCAAATTCCCTGATACTTTAGCTCTTAGATTTTGGAATTTACCAAGTTTGCCTTAGATTTTGATTGTATCATCATCAACAACATACATTAAGAAATTTTCACACTTTATTCTAAACAAAAATGCATGAGACATGTATTCTGCCCCTAGAATACAGTTGGATGTTCTGGCTATCTATTGCTGCATAACAAACTACCCCAAAACTTAGTGGTCTAAATAATTATTTATTTTGTCCATGCATCTATAATTTGAGCAGGGCTCGGCAGGGATGGTTCATCTTTGCACCATGTATCATTAGCTAGACTGGCTGAACTATGTCTAGAAGATTCATTTGTCAGACAGCTCACTTATATGACTGGCAAGTTGGTGCTGGCTGTCACCTGAGAGTTTAGTTCCTTTCCACAAGGGTCTGTCCTCAGGTAATTCAGTCTTCTTCACTGCATGGTGGATTCCACCAGTGTGCGTCCAAAGAGAACCAGGTGGAAGCTGTATGACTTTTTGTAATGTAACCTCAGAAGTCACATAATATCATTTGTGTCCTAGTCGTAGCCCACCCAGATTCAAGTGAGGAAAGAGACAAGAGGGGACATAAGCTCAATTTCTCAATGAGAGGAGTATGGAAATTGCATTGCATTGCAAAAGGCAAAACTATAGAGATACTAAAAAGATCGGGGGAGTCAGGGGAAGGGGAGGAAGGGTAAACAGGTAACTTTTAGGGCAGTGAAACCATTCTATATGATACAGTAATGATGGATACATGACATTATACATTTGTCAACCCCTAGAATTGTACAACACAGAGTGAACCCTGATGTAAACCATGGACTTCAGTTAATAATAATGTAATTGCTTTATAATTATAACAAATGTTCTACACTGATGCCAGATGTTAATAATAGGCGTGTTTTGTATTCTTTTGTGAGGTGGTAGCCAGGTGTGACCACAAAAGAAGGCAGAGGAGAGGCTCAGAAAAACAAAGTTATTATACTCCTAGGTCCTAGAGACAGAGGCAGGGTACACCACGCCATGCAGAGCCACACAAAAAGACACCAAGTGGTCAGGAGGCAGAAGACAGCAGGTGGGGGAAGGTTTAGACCTGAGTCTTCATTGGCGTTTTCAAGGGAAAGACCCATTCCATTCTCTGCAATGCTTTCAATCCTTAATTAGCATGAGCACCGTGAAACCTCCTTTATCACACTTAAGTCCCCTGATTTTTCCCCCACTTTGAGTTCCTCAGTTAATTTACTCACAGGTAGTGTTCCCTTGTCTGGCAATTTTTTCTCCCTAAGCTCTATTAGTCTTTGCTTTATTCTTCAACATGTGTCAATAGACAGGTGCTTTATGAACTTGAATTCTGTTTCTGTGTGAGTTTCCCTCTGAGGTGAGTGAGGTGAGAGATTGAGGGCCATGGATTCCCTTCTCTGTGCCTCGGTGCCTTGTAACCATCCTTACCACACCGCACAAGCAGAACTGCAGGGCTGGGAACCAGAGGAGGAATTGGATTGTTTGGTGCTTATACAGTTTGGGGGCTGTTCGAGAAAAAGAATAAAATAATCTTCAGCAAATATTTGCAGACAACATATATTTATTTAGCATGAGAAAACAGACCCCAGCGAATTACAGATTGAGAAATCACAGACTTCATGTGGAATGGATATGAAGGGTTACCTTTTTAAGGAGCTCATGCAAGTGCAGGGCCCCAAGCTTAAGCTTTATTAGTTCCATGGTAAATCTCACTCTGATGACCCCAACCTCCGATCCTTTCAGTCCCCTCTCCCCAGCAGTTCAACACTTCCAGTTTGCTTTCAGCTTCTAGTAAGGAGCATCAGGTTTTGAGAATTGGGGGTGAGCAGCTGCTGCAGTATGTAAATGATTCACCCGTGGGAGACCTGGGCCTTTTCCCGGTGGATTAGCCCCTTCCGTGGAAATTAATTAACTTTGCTGGGCTTTGCTTTCTTTCTTTATAAAATGTAATCATGGGACTTGCAGGCTTGCCTCCTGTAATTCTGTAAGAGGGATCAAGTGATGTGAGCGAGAGAGTTTTAAGTTCCACGAGTCTGAAAACTCATGTGATTATTGGTGTTGGGTACGAGTAGGCTCTAGCCTAAGGAAATCCTATCTACAATCCTCTATTTAAATAGTATAGTAACCAACAGGTAATTTAAGACATGGAAATATATGTGCTGTGCCTACAGACAAGTAATAAGCAGTGTTAAGTGATAATAAACAGGTTTTCATTCTAGTGGCTGGAGGAGTCTCTTTGATGGCTGCTTTCCAGATGCTTCCAGAGGCCGACCTTGAGGGTAAGTTCTGTGTCTCTCTTGTCTGTATTCCCATCACCTAGCATTTTGCTGGGCTCATAGCAGGCTCCATAAATGTTTGATGAATAAATACATGCATCACAAAAGAATTCCATCTTAAAGAAGTGGCATCTAAAAATTGCACTTATAGTGCATTTAAATGAATTTAACTCTCTACTCTCCTTCCTCCCTTAAGAAATATAACAATCTGTTCCCATTCTAGAGCCTGGGATCTGGCCCCTTGGGACCATCAAATGCTTCCTCCCTGGCAATAGAGCCCCTTTACTTAAAAAAAGCAAGTGAATGAAGGCTTTGTGTTTCCAGAGTTGGAAAATTAGGCTGGCCCCAAGGTGGTGTTGGAATTTAGGGCCTGAAAAGCACAGGGGTTCAGGCATAAGTGGAAAGATCCTCCAGAACACTGAGGCCGGGCTCGGTGGCTCATGCCTGTAGTCCCAGTATTTTGGGAGGCCGAGGAAGGAGGATCACTTAAGCCCAGGAATTCGAGACCAGCCTAGGCATAGCGAGACCTCATCTGTACAAAAACAAAATCAAAAAATTAGCTGGGCGTGGCGGTGCATGCCTGTAGTCCCAGCAGCTTAGGAGGTTGAGGTAGAGGGATTGCCTGAGCCCAGGTGGTCAAGGATGTAGTAAGCCATGAAAAGAAAAAAAAAAAGTAAAATACCTCAAAGAGTGCCTGGTACAGAAAGTGCTATATACAGGGAGAAAAAGACAAAAACAAAAACAAAAACACTGAGCCTGACGGCTGAGGTGGCAGGACCCGGGATGACTGAAGTATTCTGAAGTAGGTCTGCTGCACAGACAGACCTTCTCGGGAAGCTATTTACCGGGCCTGCTCACGGCAGAACGATGGTGGATCCTGAGTCCTCTGCAAAGAACAAGGGCAATGGGGAAACCAGATGCAGAGATTCCTCACCCACCTCCAGATCCCGTAGAAGAGTGAGATTGGAGAAGGCATAGACATTGGACTTTCCGCCAAGTCAGGAGAGTGGGTGCCTAAGAGGGATTACATTCAAGTTAGGCGATGAAAACACGTGACACCATTTAACACCCTGAATGTTGTGGAACAAGGACCCAGTGAACAGGTAAGCATGCCCTACTTAGTTAGAGGAGGCTGATTGAAAACTGCTGTGTAGTTTGGCAGACTACAGTCTGGGAAAGCAGTCTCCGAGGTGGTGGAGGAGGTGGGTTGGTGGAGAGTCAGGTCACCTGGGTGGGGCACAATGATATAAACCAAAAATAAAATTCTAAGCCTCCCACTCAACTGAACAACTCCCACTGGGCCAAGGGAAACGTGAAAAACTAGAGTCTAGGCTATGGTGGAAAAAGAAATCAGACATGCCTCGTTATGCCCCCTCCCTTGTGGAGTTTAGACATAACTGGTTAGCGTTAACATTAAAATAGAGATCAAATGTTAACAAAACAGACTCTGTGGCAATAAGATACCAAATTCCAACCTGACTCTGGTATAACATCACATGACAGATAGCAGGCTCTAGGGGAAATAAAAATATTTTACCCCACAGTATGTTTCTTTGACATATTTTGAAATGACCCTGCAAAGCTGTCTCTTGGAGAAAGTTGCATCTGTAGAGAATCTCCTTCCTTAGAAAGTCTAACACATCTTAAGGCATTTTCACCTATTTTTTTTTAAGCTTCTTCTATATAGCAAGAACCTCGGTTTCCACAACCCCCCTTATCTTTTTTAAATTTATTTTTATTTTTTTATGTTTTTGGAGTTGGAGTCTCACTCTGTCGCCCAGACCGGAGTGCAGTGGCCGCTCCCGGCCACCGCAGCCTCGACCTGCTAGGCTCCGGCGATCCTTCCGAGTAGCCGGAATTACAAGCACACGCTACCATGCCCAGCTGATTTTTTGATTTATTGTAGAGATGAGGTCTCGCCAAGTTGCCCAGGCGGGTCTTGAACCCGCAGGCTCAGGCAATCCACTCACCTCAGCCTCCCAAGGTGCGGGATTACAGGCTGAGCCACCGAGCCCGGCAACCCCCCTTATCTTAATTCAAGCAGTTCTTTCCACTGACTTCAGATTCTTTAGAAGATTAACTCTTTCACCCAATTGCCAATCAGAAAATCTTTGAATCTACCTATGGCCTGTAAGTACCCCATCCCTTGAGATGTCCTGCCTTTCTGAGCCAAACCAACGTAAACCTCATATGTACTGATTTATGTATTTGCCTGTAACTTCTGTCTCTTTAAAATATATAAAACCAAGCTATAACACAACTCCCTGGGGCACATATTCCCAGGACTTCTTGGGACTATGCCTCAGGCCATGGTCACTCATATTTGGCTCAGAAAAAAATCTCTTTAAATGTTTTATAAAGTTTGGCTTTTTCATCAACAATGGGCAACAGAGATGGAGGTAAAGCCCTTGGCAAGACGTCTTAATCTGGTCCAGGACACAGGCAGGATTGAGGAGAAAGGTTCGACCAATGCCTGTCAGAATATGGCTACTTTAGAATACAAGTTCAGGAACTGGGTATGACCCTTGGGTTATTCTGGGGTCTTTTATTATGCCTTATACTATAAAACTTCTGATGTAGCTTTATACCATGGGGCTGGTATTGTTCTATTCTGGGACTTCCAGTGCTCTTAGGGGTTCCTCAGAACCTGCCTTTGTCCTGACACCCTGTGAGTTGTCACTGAAGACTCCCTGTAAAAGCTTCTGCCTAAAAATACTAGAAGATCGGCTTCAGGCTTGTTTCTGCTGTTTTTTCAGATCCTTGCCCAAAGTAACCTAGGATCAGTGCTCTTGAGTATTGGCCCAGACTTTGTAGGGAAAATTTTAAGCCATAATCCTCCATTCCAGGTAGTCTCATGGCCTTGAAAGATAGCCCAAATCCCAGAGGCATTCTTAAAGTCTTTCCCAAACTTGGACCTAGTGGTCATGTGGTGGTTTGGGGAACATTCCAGAAATCTGTATTCTACTTTTGAGCAGGAATTTTTGTATCCTTTTGAGGATTCTTCTTGATGCTGGGAATTCTGTGACAGACAGACATGTCTTCCCTTTGTTTTGAAAGGAGCAGATTTTTTGCTTTTGTGTGTGCTGCGTGGCGTCTGGCAATCAGGCTGGCTTCGTCACAGCACTTTGCATTTGTGATTCATGTAACATTTCATTTTACGAAATGACATTTCTTTAAGACCCTGCTGTAAAATGAGGAGACGATAATGTGTTTTTAAAGTACTTAAAGAGAGTTAGAGATACAAGTGAGGTCATGCGCGTTAAACATTACATGGAGTTGTTGACAGCCTGCTTAAGATTTTTAGCATTTAAGTAAATTATGAGTGAGGGAAGAGGGTTCAATCAAGTCACCTTCTGACATGAGACTCCCTGCAGTCCTCTGCAGAACAGCCATGCCCCAGGTCCAGAAAAGCATTTGAGGGGCCCTCTTGCTTGCTTTTCTTAGGTTCATTGTCTTTGCATGGGGAACGGTTTCAAAGGGACGGAGTGTGTTGCCCATCACTTACTCTCTTCTCTTTCCCTTTCTTCGTGGAATTATACACTGGGTAGGGGGCAGCCCAGTGTTTCTTTCCATTTTCTGTTATCATATATTCCATCACAATGAACAGTCTTTAGGTAACAGAGGATTTCCAGTCCTCAGTCTATGGCCTGTTGATTTGGAGCAACACTTGATAAGTCCCAGTGCAAAACATGTGAAGTAAATACCTTTGGAATGTGTTATGTTGGGTTTGAGTCGCTTAGAAAAACCAAATATTCTTGTATGATACAGGGACATTTTTTCCTTTCTGTTCTTCCTTTTTAAAATTTGTCTTCTTTTCAATTTTTTTCTTTTTCATTAAATTTTTGTTTTTATCAAAGCAGCAATATGTACTACTGCTAATCTACTTGTAAAGCCTAAATACATGCCCAAAGGCCTTAAAAAAACCTCTCTCTTAAACTTTTTCTTCCTCGTTAGAAAAGTGATATATTTTAACTGAAGAAAAATTAGCCAGGCATGGTGGCTCATGCCTGTAATCACAGCACTTTGGTAGGTGGAAATGAGAGGATTGCCTGAGTCCAGGGGGTTTGAGAGCAGCCTGGGCAACTTGGCGAGACCTTGTCTCTACAATAAGTCAAGAAAAATTAGCTGGGCATGGTGGTGCACGCCTGTAGTTCCAGTTACTTGGAAGGCTCAGGTGGAAGGATTGCCTAAGCCTAGCTGGTCAAGGCTGCGGTGGCTGTGAGTGTGCCACTGCACTGTAGCCTTGGCAACAGAGTAAGACTCCAACTCAAAAAAAAAGAAGAAAATTTAGGAAAAAGTTTCAACCTAACATGCCTGTTCCAGTACCCAAATGCATACATCACATGTATATGGCTGGGCAATTGATATATTTATACTAAATAAAATGTTTCTAGTGATTGTATATGTTTTAAACTTTTTAATGTGTAATCATACTTAATATTCCATTTTTTGTATTATGCTATGTATGCAAACATCTTTTTTTTTGAGTTGGAGTCTCACTCTTATTGTCCAGGCTGGAGTGCAGTGACATACTCACGGCCCCTGCAGCCTCGATCTGCTGGACTTAGGCGATCCTTCTGCCTCAGCCTTCCAAGTAGCTGGAACTACAGATGCATGCCACCATGCCCGGCTAGTTTTTTTGTGATTTATTGTGGAGACAAGATCTCACCAAGTTGCCCAAGCTAGTCTCTAGCCCCCGGGCTTAGGCAATCCTTTCACCTTGGCCTCCCAAAGTACTGATATTACAGGCTGAGCTACTGCGCCTGGCCACATCCTTTTAAAATCATTAATGTATCTAAATTCTGAAAATCCAGAATAGGTCAGACCCCCTATATTTGGGGTCAGTAGTCTTCTCCCATGCTTTTTGTGAGTCATCATCTTCTTTGCATGTAATTGAAAAAATAATAAAATTTGATTCATAACATATCTATTTTAAAACTAGGTAGTACTAAAATTTTCCATCCATTTCCATCCTTATTTTCCATTTCCCAAAGAAAAACACTTTAAAAAATATTTAACTGTTTATTTCACTATTTGCTGCCATTTAACTGAAGATATGCTTATACCGCCATTTCTTGATTTATCAGTTTTTAGACATTTTGTCTACCTGTTTGTCTCTAAATCCTAACAAGGACTTAACTTTCTTACACCATGACTTCCCTGTACCCCTCATCACACACATACTTCCTACCATCTTCCTATTTTATTTCTATCAATATAATCTATACAAAATCAATAATCAGCATTTACATTATTATACCTTAGATGCAGAGCCAAATAGTGTACTATGATTACATCCACACATTGCTCAGTTTTATCTTTCAAATAATCAACTATATAAGAAAATGTATCAATCTGTCCCTTCCCCATGCAGTCTTCTTTCCCAGAGACTTCCATCTTTCAGCTCCAAATGTGACCAAGAGTGTCCAATGTGTGCTGCTCAGTGGGCATCTTGTGCTATGCTTTATTATATTATCCTGAGACTCTTCTGTGCCATTTTCCTGGTAGAATATTTTTTTTTCCTGGTCCCATGTCTCCACTCTTGGTAAAATGGAGATAATAATAGCACTCACTTCCTGAGAGCGTGGTGAAGGGTAAGCCAGTTCATATATGTAAAACACTTCAAATAGTCTTGTACAGAAAAATAATGTCTTGTACAGACTGGCTAGTATTTGGTTAGGCTACATCCTGCATTAGTTGTCTTAAGAGGTGTGCACGGGAAGTAAGTTTTTGAGACTCTATCTAAAAGTATCATTTCTTCCATTTTCCTTGGCCAGTCATTTGACTAGCTAGGGTTTAGGCTGAGGTTTAGGGTTTAGGCTGATGATTTTAATTTAGAATTTGGAAGACATTGCTTCGTCTTCCGTCTTCAAGCTGATGTTATGCTGATGGCCAATTCTTTGTGCATAAGTCATTTTTCTTCGGCAGTTTTAGAATATCTTAAGGTTTAGTTTTGAAATTCCATTTTCATGGTTCTTCTTTTCATTCATTATGCTGAAAATTTCAATTGGAAATGTATTATTGTCATGATTATTCATTATTTCAGCCCCTCCACTTTTTCCATTCTCTTTTTAGAACTTTCATTCATTGACTTTGATTCTCTGGATTGATTCTCTGGAAGACTTATTTTTCCCCTCTCTTAGTTTATCTTTTTATCTTTTTTGTTGTTGTTGCTACTCACTGGGCAATCTTTGTGACTCCATCTTCTAATATTTCTGAATTTTATTTTATGTTTTGGTCTTGCTGGCAAGTGAATGCCAGTATAGATAGCCTTGGAGTGTCCTGGGCCATCACTCTCCCCCTAAATAACTTATCACTTGCTTGTTTATGATGGAAATAATCTGTGCAACATTTGCCTGGTTTCATTTCTTCCGTAAATATTCTTTTTGTTGTTGTTTTTGCCTTTAAGTCACGATCAAACAAATATTGAGATTCATATGTATGTTTTACTTAACAGTTGAAGTAATTCTGTATAATTAGTTTAAATGCTAAAGCCTAGGACAATTTTCCCCTAGAAGGAAGCCTCTAGAAGCAAAATATGTTAGGGTATACATAGGAGGGTGTGAATGCCTGTGGAGAAACATTCGTGTTCCTTCTAGGTTTACCTGATTACGGGGGAGTCAGCCCCAGCTGACAGCAAAGGAAGCTTGGAATGGCTACACAGGCTTTTTCAGGTGGATTCCAGAAGAACATACATCATCACTCCCTCCTCCATTTACACTGGAGGAGAGAGCAGGCAGGAGGCCGCAGGATTCCTCGGGTAGTAATATCCCTCCTCTGTCCCTCCAGGAAAGGGGAGGTTTGACGTGTTACTCCTCAGAAAAGGGGTTGTCAAAATTGCTACTGAGGTTTGAGGGTAATTCAGAGTATGTCAGTGTTCTCCAGAGAAACAAAACTAATAGATAGCGTATATACATACAAGAGATGTTTTAAAAGGAGTTGCATCACGTCATTATGGAGGTTTGCAAGTCCCAAGAAATGCAAGGTGAGTCAGCAAGTTGGAGACTCAGGAGAACTGATGACTTAGTTTCAGACTGAAGGCTGTCAGGCTCAAGACCGGAGTGCTAATGTTTTAATTTGAATCCAAAAGTAGGAAAAGAGCCAATGTCTCAGTTCAAACTCATCAGGCAGAAAGAACTGTCTCTTATTCCAGGGAAGGTTAGCGTTTTTGTTCTATTCAGGCTTTCAGCTGGTTGGATGAAGCCCACCCACATTATGGAGGGCAATCCGCTTTACTCACTTTACTGATTTAAATGTTAATCACACCCAAACATGTCCTCAAAAACACCTAGAATAATGTTTGACCAAACAACTGGGCACCTCATGGCCCAGTCAAGTTAACATATATAATTAACCGTCATGTCCTGAAACCTAGGACAAGGGCTCAGATTGCTCCTGGTGTTGCTGATGGCTTAAAAAGTGGAGCCCCTTAAATAACTGTGGGGTTGGACATGAGATTTATTAAAGGCGAGACCTCAGCTTACCCTCCAATACACAGGGGAGCACAGCAGAGCAGGTAGGAGAGTCCAGTGCAGACGATGAGGAGGTCGGGCCAGGGGGAGGTACCCCAGTCAAGTGGAAAGGCACAGTCCTGAAGGGGTACAGTGCCAGCCACTAGGGAGGTGCAGAGAGAAGAGGTGTTGCCATGCCCTGAGCCCCACCCGTGACCACTGCTCGATAGCTCATGTTGTCTGACCCAGAACACCCAGTCTTTGCAGTGAGACAAACCGTCCCGCAGACAACACCAACTTTCAGAGGCTGCCTCTGCACAGAGAGGTAGCAGTGGCGAGCAGAAAGGGGACTGTACCCTCAACACCCACCCATTCATGCACGCACACGTGCATGACATGCAAACACATGCACACGTATACACACACGTGCATGCGTACAAATACATGCACATGCACACACACACGTGCACACACTCCAGAGATGTAATACTGGAAGAGAGAGGAAAGACTGGAGGGTAGGCCTCATGCTCCCTTTTCTCTCTCAAGCATCTTCACACAGCTTCTCCTGAAATAGTCACGAACCCTGGTCTGAGTCTTTGAACTGACCACTAATAGGAATACTTCCTGATCTTCACTGAGGGTTAACTACAGTGAGCCCAAGTTTAACTTGGGGAGGACCTAAATATTACTGGATGGTTGAGCATAGACTGATTGGGCTAAATGCCGTCTTCCTGATGCGAATGGGATTGGAGAGCCTGTTAAGAGTATAAAGTCAGGCCGGGCTCGATGGCTCAGCCTGTAATCCCAGCACTTTGGGAGGCTGAGGTGAGTGAATTGCCTGAGCCCGCGGGTTCCAGACCTGCCTGGGCAACTTGGTGAGACCTCATCTCTACGATAAATCAAAAATTAGCCAGGCATGGTAGCGCGCACCTGTAGTTCCGACTACTTGGAAGGCTGAGGCGGAAGGATCGTCGGAGCCCAGCAGGTCGAGGAGCCCGCTCCCGGCCACCGCACTCCAGTCTGGGCGACGGAGTGAGACTCCAACTCAAAAAAAAAAAAAAAAAAAGAGTATAAAGTCAGCTTCATGCTTGTTTGTCACTGAACTGAGACTTTTCAATCAAGCCCATTAGAGAAGAAAATACCCGAAGGCATATTCAGCAAACAGTGAGTGGTGATCTGTGGGGGTGTGTGTGGGAAATGATAGAAGACTTTTAAATATTCCACATGATAGGCTATTGGTTTTTTATAATAATTATCGTGCTGTTTTTGTAATTATAGAATGGCGACAACAAAGTATCATTTTAAAACTCAGCAGTCGATTAGCTGACAGCCAATCACTTTGACCGTGGCCAGTGGATGTGGGCACGCCGGGTCAGCTGAGCTGCTGACGGAGCCATTACTCACGAGGAGGCCTGCAAAAGGCCAGGGGCGGGGAGTCAGATCAATGCAAACCCAGCACCACCACTAGAAAAATCGATCCGAGGCTCCCCCTGACTGATGATGAGTGAGCAGCTTCCCCTTCTAATATAACCCACAAGTAGGGTGACCGTTTGGTGTGTCATCCAAACTGGACATTTTGAGAGTGAGCAGGGACACTAGTAATAATTCCACTGCCAGCAGGCATCGGCCAGTCACACAACCCCCAGTACAGGCCACATGGCTGTGTTCTAGGAGCGGAGGACACCCTAACATGGTCCATGTGGTAAATTTCGGTGATTTGAAAGGCTGTAGGCTAGTGCTGCAATGTAAGACACATATGTAATTTTACATTTTTCTAGTAGACACTTTTTTTTCATGCCAACCCGAGTGATGCCTGGAGCAAGTTGATGGAGGATAATAAGCTCTTCTATTTCTCCAACTCCTTCCGGTTCCTCCGTCTGGAGCAGAGACAGTAGACACTTTAGAAAAAGAAACTGCCGTGGTGGCTAATACCTGTAATCCCAGTGCTTTGGGAGTCCAAGACAGGAGGATTGCTTGAACCTAAGCATTTGAGATTAGCCTAGACAACATATCGAGACCTCACCTCTACAAAGAAAAATTAGCCAGGTGTGGTGGCGTGTGCCTGTACTCAAGAGGCTGAGGCAGAAGGATCACCTGAGCCCAGGATGTCAAGGCTGCAGTGAGCTGCGATTGTGCCACTGCACTTCAGCCTGGATGAAAAAGTGAGACCCCCCCCAACTAAAAATAAAATAAAATAAAATAGAATTGAAAATGGAAAAGAAACTTGGTGAAATTAATCTTAATTACATATGGTATTTAACCCAATACATCCATGTGGTAGGCAGAATGATGGCCTCCAAAGATGTCCCTGTTCTAATCCCTGCCACCCATCAATATGTCACCTTACATGGCAAAAGAGGTTTACTAGATGTGGCTAAGTTGAAGACCTTGAGATGAAAGAAAACTCTGAATTAGTCCGGATTGTCTGGGTCCAACCTAATCACATGAGTCCTTAGAAGTAGAAGACCTTTCCTGGCTGTAGGTAGAGGGACATAATGACAGAAGTAAGGTCAGACAGATGGAGTGTTGCTGGCTTTGAAGATGGAGGAAGGCCACGAGCCCAGGGATGGAGGTGGCTCTAGAACCTAGTAAAGGCCAGGAAACAGAATCTCCCCTAGAGCTTCCAGAAAGGATCACAGCCCCGTGGACGCCTTGATTTTTTTTTAAGTTTAATTCAGGGAGATCCATTTAAACTTCTCCAGGTCTGTAAGATAATACATTTGTGTTATTTTAAGCCACTCAATTTATAGTAATTCGTTACACTAGCAATAGGAAATGAATATAACCCAACATAGTCTTGTTTCAACACTTGATCATACGAAAGTTATTAATGAGCTATTTGACACTATTTTGTAATGTCTTTAAAGTCCCATGTGTATTTTACACTTAAAGCACATTTCAGATCTCAACTCAGCCTAGACACATTTGAGGAACTCAGAGGCTGCATGTGACTGGCGGCTACCCCATTGAACAGCACAATTCCAGACCCTTTCCCCTGGATTTTGAAATCCAAGTTCCCCAGGATTGATTTGTCCCAGCTCGAGGCAGCCCTCTGAGCATTGCTCTAGGACAGCCCTATTTCCAGGGCTCTACTTCCAGCCAGTGACAGCTTGTCTATGTGTGAGTGTGTGTGTGTTTGTGTGGGGGATTATTTCCATGAACATTTATGCTGTGCTTGTGGGGGGAAGCCCTTGCAGATGCCTCTGATGCTCCAGGAAGCAATGGAGAGTTTTTGCAGGGGCTAATTGTTCCCCCAGCTTGCAAACTGACCTCCTGCTAAAGATCTCTTGCGACGGCACCTGGTTCCCAGCCTCAGCCAGCAATTATCTCTGGGTCTCCACAGAATTGACCTGTAGAGACTCGACTTTCTCTTTTTGATCTGCCGTTACCTGTACCTGCATTGGAGTCACCCCAGGATTGCAGCATCACTGTGGGGACAATTTGTGAATGGGACCGAGAGAAGAATGACAGCACCACTATGATCCACTGAGGCAGGGCAGGAAACACCTTTGCTGTATTCTTCTTTGGGTCAGACTTTCAGGGGGGTTGTGTTTTCCCATGTCTGGTTCCTTGGGTTATAGGAAACAGCACAATGCAGTTGAAACTCCGGCAGACAGAGCTTGTTGTGACGATGCTTGAAGAAAGGGTATTTCTGAGATGTGGTTCACATTTCATACAAAGGCAGACACAAGCATTCAGATGGCTCCTCCTGTCCTTTCCTGAAGTATAATCCACAGTTATCAAGCCACACAAGGAACGAGCCAGCCCAGCTGCAGGACTGGGCAGCTAATACATCTCTGTTTAATGTGTTGGCATATCTTTCTGTCAGAAGGAAACTCAGAAGAGCAGCGGGCACTGTACTCCTAACTCCTCGTATAGTGGCTGTTTATAATCGTAGATGTGCAAAAGGGTCACAGGGGACATATTGCCCTTGCTAAATGTTGTGCTATGGTCACAAAGCAGGCAGGAAAAAAACACTCCTGCCCTCTCCCTTCCCTGGAACGGTACCCATTATTGGCCTCTGATTAGATTTTTCTGGAGAAATGACCCATCACCTGGGCAAATAATCCTGCTGTCCACTTGCTTTTACTGGGCCCCGCTTCTGATTGTAATTCATTTATCTCTGGCACATGTTGTTTTGTATTTCTGATTAGACTCAGGTGAAAAATAGGGTGGCAGCTGAATTTATTGATGCAATTTGCTCATGTAATCTGTGCTGTTGGCGATTCTGAAGTGCATGCAAAGGCCCCTAATTATGGATTTTTACAAGATTCTTTGATATGCAGATGAAGTCAGCCCCTGAGTGGGGGGATCTCTATCTGGGGGTGGTGGTGGCAGAGCGCTGGAGATGGAACTGCCCAGAAAGAATGATACATTTGGTATCCACGATCTGGTTTTTTCCTGGGCAGTTATAAGGGAAGTTGCAAAACCCTAGCAAGTCTACAAAGAATCATTTGCAGTGCACACATATAGTTTCCCCTCTGTATCCATGGGGGATTGGGTCTAGGACCCCTGAGGCTACCCACATTCTTAGATGCCCAAGTCCACTATATAATATGACGTAGTATTTGCATATAATCTATGTACATCCTCCCATATGCTTTAAGTCATCTCTAGATGACTTATAATACCTAACACAATGTAAAGGCTATGCAAATAGTGGTTTTACTCTATTGTTTATAACCACTATTTGTGTCATTAATAATTCTTATTTTTTTAATCATCGGGTTGTAATTTTTATTGTTTCTTTTTTTTCCCTGAATATTTTTTATCCATGGTTGGTTGAATCAGCAGATGCAGAACCCTGGATGTGGAGGGTCGGCTATAAATAAAATGTATTCATTAAACTGGGTATAGGAAGTTTCACCAGGGCAAATTAGTCTGTGTGCTTATTTCCAGCTCAGGCTGCCCCGACTTTTGAATGTGTGTGTGTGTGTTGGCGTGGAGATGTGGCAGTGTTCTCGAGAGGAGAAAGGTGTGAGAGCCCCAAACACTCTCACCCTGTGCTTTGTTCTCGTCCTTCCATCTCAAGGAGCACTTACAGGTTCTGCGATGGTAAAACCCGCTGGTGCAAGCGCTAACCCTTTTCTAACAGTAATGGGTTATTACAAGGCTAGGCGCATGCTTACATTGGACATCTTATTCGGAGGAATAATGGAAGAGGCCCCTGGCTGGACTGCAGGGTTGAGGGAGCCTCACAGAGAAGGGCTCAGTCGATTTTCTACCCACCGCCTTAGGCAGATTCTTATGGCTGCCATGTTGCTACCCGCTTGGAGCAGTGTGTGGCCACTGGCCACTCTACTCAGTCAACCCCCTTTCCCGTGTACCTTGAGTTCCTTGTTCTGACCATACTACACAGCTTGGCATTCAAAACCCTCCAGGATGGGGCTGCAGCCTTCCTCAATAAGCTCCTTTGCTTCTATGCCCCTTCCTGTACCCTGTGCTCCAAGTTCATTAATTGACCCCCTCTCCACCACACAAGGCTCTTAAGAGCTTTCCTACTCTCTGCCATCGCTCATGCCTACTGTTTCACAGGGTCTCCTCTTTTCTGCCCCCATGTGCCTGAATACTTGTACTTTCAGATTTAATGGTTTTATCTCCCTATAAAACCATGCCTCATTCCTTCCAGTTCAATGTTACCTTTTCCGCCTCTGAACTCTGGTATGATTTTATCTCTCTTTCTCTCAAGACAATCTCTTACTCCCTTTGATTAGCTATTTATGTTCATGTCTCATTTTCCCTGTTAGACTGTAAGTTTCTCGGGGGCCGGGGCCCATGTGAAATTTATCTGCCCCTCGAATGACATCGGCATACAGCAGGTGCCTAGTCACTATAGGTGAATAAATGAATGAACAGCATTAATCGAAAGCCATGGAGATTAACGTTCTTGGAGCAGTGTTTGTTGAAAAGTATTCTAAGGACCATTTACTTGGGATAGGGACAAGAGATTATTGAAAATGCAAATTCAGCCGGATGTGGCGGCTCACGCCTATGATCTCAGCACTTTGAGAGGCTGAAGCAGGATATTTTTTGAGCCCAAGAGTTCTATACCAGCCTGGGAAATATGACAGGACTTCGTCTCTACAAAAAGTAAAAAAAAAATCCAATCATGGTGGCATGCGCCTGTAGTCCCAGCTACTTAGGAGGCTAAGGCAGAAGGATAGTCTGAACCTGGGAGGTCAAGGTTGTGGTGAGCCATGATCCCGCCATCAGCCTGGGCCACAGAGTGAGACTCTGACTAAAAAGAAAACAAGATACAAATTCATAAATCCTACTAAGATTTACTAGATTAGAGTGTGTGGGAGGTGAGGCCTGGAAATCTGTGTTTTAAATAAGATTCCTGAAAAGTCTGATTTTTGAGAGCCCCTTGAGATTTATAAGAAACGCTCAGCCAGGTTGGGGTTGGACCCCTTAAGCTAAGCATCCAGAAAGTGAGGACTGGGGACCAGGGAAATTTTATTCCACTGAGACCAGAGAGGGCATTTGTACCAACTTTAAAGCTGGAAAAGGAAAGTTGTGGTGAACATTAGTTATAATTTGTAGGAAGCCTGTCATCTAATGCAGAGAATCTTTCTAAGTCAGGGACAAAAATGTATTTCAGGGCAGGCAGTTTAATTTGTGTGTTGTCCATTAGCCCAAGTGTTGCCAAGAGTTGGTTCCAGATTCAGAGGAGACCTGTGTAGGAAAAGTCAAAGGTCACTGATTTATTAAACAGAACTGGAGTTCACTTATTAATTTAAAATAAAACGTTTAAGTGAGTAAAGCAATTAAGGGAAATCAGCCAGGCTATAGACCTCAGAATGAAAAAGAAGTTCAGCTGGAATGCAGAAAACCCATACTGCATCCAAGTGGATATTTTCAAGGCTTATAAAATTTTAATAGGACACGAGAAATGCATGTCTGCAGACTTCAGTTACTGAAGAAATCTTCTATTCTTCCCAACTGATTTTCCCAGGTGATTTTTAAATAAGTATAAACGCCATCAAGAAGTAAAAAAAGTAATATCTTTTATGCTGGAGGAAAGGAAATAAAAAGAAAATCACTCTATTCTTTATGTAAAAAGCCTTTTCCTGAAGAAAAGTAGTGTGGTGGTTGGGGGTGTTAGCAGAGGTAGAGAGGAACGAGTATTTTTAAAACGACAGTATAACGGGGCTGCCGCTAATATTTAGAAAGGCAGAGAATCGTAGGAGTTGAACTGCAGAGAAAATGGCTCATGATTCTATTTTCAGCTTTTCAACAGGTCAGAGTCAGCTAATGAGGGCCGGCAGGGCGGCGGGCATGCTTCCAGACAAACTGGTTGTACAAGGATTTTGTACTAAAAGCAGAGTCTAGAAGAACCTTCCCAGAGCTGAAGCAGCAGGTAGAACAGCCTGTAGGACTCATTTCTCTAAATACTGTGCTCTTTTCTTTCCTCTTAATTTCCAACTTGATGTCCATTACAGGAACGTTTCCCTGGCTGGATCATTTAGACAGAAGTTATTGAGTTTCCATTTGGCCACGGGCTGTCTGTATTTATTTTTCTCCCCCTCTCATGTCCTGGGCCAATTTGCCTTGTCCAGGTTAATTGCACATCTTTGTTATTTTTCTGGAAATTGGGCCATTCCAGCAGTCTCAGACAGAGCCGCCTCGGCTGTGATTCTACCGTGCAAGTGTTTTGCTCAGAGGCACAGAGGCTATCATCTGTGGTTTTCCAGTCGTACTTAGAGGATTGACAAGTTTGGGTTTTTTTCCTGCTGTCTGAAATACTGTGCCCCTCTCATCTCAAAAAAGCAAACAGGACAACATGTACTGTGCTTGGCTAACGCCGTCACCGGATCACAGTGGTAGTGGGTGCCTGCTAGGATGTGTACCCGAGGGGACCCCATCCGAGGTCCCCTAGTTAGCAGTGAACTCAGCAATCACAGATCTACAAACAACCTCGCCAGCATGAGGTCCTCATCTCAAAGTCATCTCCAGGACCTGGAGAGAAATTAAAGTAGGTAGGTGGGGAGATGGGATCAAGGTCCCCGCTGTTGCTTTGTTGCTGTGACAATACCCAGCCCCATGGTACTGTAGTTCAGGCAGGTACTTAGATCCTGAGGAGGATTAAAGGCAGTTCTTATTTCTGAAGAACTTGCATGTGTGAGCCTGGCATTATCACCTTGACTAATGAGTGCTAAAAGAGAAATCCGAATCCCGGATGATCTCCTGTGAAGAGCTTTTCAGGAAAAAAAAAAAAAATTACACAACACCCAGTGCTGACTTTATCCATTTGCTTAGGCTAACCCAAGTCCTCCGGGCTTTTGAGTTTATGCCAAGCTTCATTAATGCCTACCAATGACTTTGGAAAGTAGAAGGCACCATGAATACTGTAAATCTTAGTTCTCCTTTCAACTGTGAGCACTAAACAAGTCTTGCCTTCACGCTTTCCCACATACTTACACCTCCCTGACTTTGGTCTCCAATTTGTCCAGTCTGTTTCTTGCTATCTACTTACGGTATGGTTTTTGGATCAAAATACTGAAAAATGATTTGCCAGGGTAACACTCCAAAGGCAACTCCTGGTTGGGTAGATTAGGCAAGCATCCCCTTAATTCAGTGGGCAATGGTAGCACCGCTAATGTGAGCAGCTCAGTGTAAAGCATCTCCTGATGTGAGACAATGTAAACCAGGCATGTCCAACCCACTGCCCGTGGGCCGCAGCTAGCTATGTGGCCCCACGAAATCTTTTATTTTAACAGGATGCGTTTTTTAGTGTTTTTTAATTTTCTTTGTGACCCCATGGGTAGTTTCTTTTTTCTTTTCTTTTTTTTTTTTTTTTTTGAGTAGAAGTCTCATTCTGTTGCCCAGGTTGAAGTGCAGTGGCACACTCACTGCCGCTGCGGCCTCGACATGCTGGGCTCAGGTGATCCTTCCTCCTCAGCCTTCCAAGTAGCCAGAACCACAGACATGTGCCACCATGCCTGGCTAATTTTTTAATTTATTGTAGAGATGAAGTCTCACCAAGTTGCCTAGGCTGGTCTCCAACTCCTGGACTCAGACAATCCTCTCACCTCCCAAAGTGCTGAGATTACCGGTGTGAGTCACTGTGCCTGGCTGGGTAGTTCCATTTTTGAAGCTCACAATCACACCTTATTCATGACATTGCTTTTTGGCAGCACATACATTTGTGAGCAGCTATTTTCAATTATGAAACACACGAAGAACAAAATCCAAATATTTCCCACTAGTTTTACATTGTTCTCATTTTTAAAAACTGTATAATAAAAATATAAAAAATAAAAGAAGTTATGTTAGGTATATACACTAACTATATTATATAATTAATGTGCAGCCCACGACAATTCCTCTTTACTTGATGTGGCCCAGGGAAGCCAAATGGTTGAATACCCCGATCAAAAGCTAATTACATCTTTAATGATGAATTCTAGACAAGAGATGTTTGTATCAAATCCCTTGGATCTAACTTCTAGCTTACAAGGAATGTGGGGAGAACAAGCTTAAGGACAGCCTCAGAAAGCAACAAAGCAAGTCAATCTAGAGGATGGGACTTCAACTGGACAACTGGTCTACCCTCTTCAAGGACTCCGTGATGTGCAGTCACGGATGAGTATTCTAGATTAAAACAGATTTAAGAAAATGACAACTGCATATGATGCATGGCCTGGGATTGCACACAGGTTTGGCTAAACTCATGATAGCAGACATTTGGGAAACAATGGGGGAAATTTGAAAGGTATTAAATTAGAAGAAAATTTATTGACGTGGAAAGATGATTGATTGCATATATATCATATAAATACACAAATACATATATAGTGCAAAAGGAGAGTGTGGAAAGATTTACACATAAATGTTAACCATGGTGATCTTGAGGAATAAGATGTTATAATTTTCCTTTTTTTTAAGAATCATTTTCTAATTTTTTAATATTGAAAAAAGACTGCTTTTATGATCACAGAAAACTGTTTTTTCAAAAAATCAACCAAATGGGAAGGAGGGTTAGGGTTCAGATATTACCTATGGGGTACTGTATTCACTATCTGAGGATGGGTCACCCGATGCCAAAACCCTACCACTACACACTATGTCTGTGTAACGAACATACATGTGTACCCCCGAATCTAAAATAAAGATTAAAAGAAAAAAAACCAAAACAACTAGAAGTACATTTCTAGGCAGCAATAATAAAAAGG
>CAUYQG010033585.1:0-29591 GCA_963574415.1 Tarsius wallacei | reverse complement strand
TGCCTCAGCCTTCCAAGTAGCTGGAACTACAGGCACAGGCTACTGCCTGGCTAGTTTTTTTTTGATTTATTGTAGAGATGAGGTCTCGCCAAGTTGCCCAGGTGGGTCTTGAACCTGCGGGCTCAGGCAATTCACTCACCTTGGCCTCCCAAAGAGCGGGATTACAGTCTGAGCCACCGAGCCCGGCCGTGTCTTTTTGTTTTTATGTTGGTCAGTCTAGATAAAAGTTTGTGAATTTTGCTAATCTTCTCAAAGAGCAAACTTTTACTTTTAATGATTTTTTCTATTGCTTATTGATTTTTTTTCAGTGATTTCTACTTTATTCTGTACCATTTCTCTCTTCTGCTTTAAATTGGCTGCCTTGCTCACTTAGTCTAGCTTTTTATAGTGATTTTAGAATTTTGTCCTCTCTGCTATGTGTGTTTAAAAGTGTAAATTTATTCTAAGCACTTCTTTAACTGCTCCTCATAAATTTTAACGTGTTGTTTTCATTACAATTCACTTCAAACATTTTTAAATGTTTCTTATAATTTTTTTCGTGATGAGCTATTTAGAAGTTTGTTGGTTAATTTTCAAATGTTTGGTGGTTTTCCAGATTTATTTTTTTGTTGGCTTCTAAGTTAATGTCATCATGGGTAAAGAATATGATTTATATTATTTCAACCATTTAAAATGTATTGATAGTAGATTTATGACCTAGCATATGATTTGTCTTCAGGAATGTTTCAGGTGGTCTCAAAAAGGAGAATTCTGGAGTTGTTGAGTAGAGTTCATTAGCTCAAGTTAAATTTTAAAAAATGCATGCATATACATATACACATAAAAATCACTGGGCACCTTATATCTTATAAATAGAGAAAATTAATACTGTATCTTATCTTGATCTTATAACTAGAGAAAATTAATACAGTAGACTTTAAGCAGGTTTTTTGCATTTCAGCTAGGTAAACATGAACTTTTTCATATTCTAATCCAGAAAAAAAGTAGAGCTTATACCTTAGTAAGATATTTTAAAGATGTGCACTAAAGATGTTATCAAAAATGTCTAGTCAAACTTATAAGTGTATCACAGGAAAATATCCAGCCTCAGAATATGTTTTCTCTGCAATTCCTTCCTACCCTTCTCTCCATTGTTCTCTGTTGAAAGTGATTCAGTCCTAAAAAGCACCTTCTTCAGATTCCTATAATGGCGAGTTTTTGGTTATCTATGGCTAAGAAAGACATTGCAGAAGTTTAGAGCAGGGAAAGAAGAGAGAAGCCAAGATATTCTCCAACCTTCTTCTTCTACATTGGGGAAAAATGATGTTATGTACTCCATGGCCTCAATTCACACCAGACAGACTTACCTGAATCTTAATTTTTGTTGAGTGACTCTTACTTCTAAGCACCAATGTTGCTTCATCTTGTTTTTCGTCCATTCTTATAGTAATCATGTCTTCCTACTGTTGATTAATGGGTTACCTCAACGTCTTTTGTTTGGTGTCAAAGTATAGTATAACTTCTTTATTATATTTATGTGTTACAAATTCTTAAAGTCAGCTTTCTGATGAGACTTCAACTAATAAAAGGTTTTTAAAAGGTCATTATTTTATATTCTTTCGGGTGTTTAATTATGGAACTCTATTTCCACAAATTAGAAAAATAACTTATAGTTTTGAGCAACATGATGATGGAAATTTTAAGGTTTGTGTTTATATTGTTCTAAGACTTTTTATTGGGAATTTGTTGTTCTTTTTTTAACTTTTTTTTATTTTAAAGATGTGGGATAAAATTCAGAGTTAGTTATACAAATGTTCATTATGCAGGTACCCTTGTTGATGAGATGTGCACTCCCTTCCCCAGGCAGATTTCAACTACTGCCAATCCTACTTCCCCACTCCCCTATTGCCAATCATTCTCCTATAGTATTACGATAATTGTTCAAGGTCTGCTTATGGTTGTTCTTAATAATCACAGGGAAAAAAACTCTGAATTTTATTTGTATGCTTGTTTTATCTTATTTGTACTTAAATAAATATTAATACAACACCGTAATTAAATTTCCCTTACCTCTTTGTTTTTCTTTCTTTACTTTTCCTTGTTTAACTCTTTTATAGGAGTGTTGAGGAGATTCAGGATTTAGTCTTGGCCAAAAATCTAGACTTGTGAAGATGAACAGGAAGCTTTTAAATAAGACTGACACTAATTCTAATTCTTGCAACATGTCTGTGCTTAATATGTTTCACAGACTCACACAGCTGATTTATTTGGGGTCTGTCTGCCCCTGCTCGAGTGGCAATAAAAGAGCTCATCACAACATTCATTATTTTTGCAAGTTTCAGAGGGCCAAAAATACATAACAACATGAAATTTAAACATAATGCATATTTTTTAGTTAAAACACATTTCTTTAAACCACAGTTATTATATTTTTAAAAAAAAAACTGGACTAATATATGTTAACAAACCCAGACTTTGAGTATTTATTTTTCCTCTCTTAGAGAATGGTTTAAAATCAAAGGACAGGCAACTTCCTCGGGTCCCCTCCTGTACTGGGAGCTTTTCTGTCCTCTCTATGAATCCTACTTTCTAGAAAAAAAAAAAATCAAAGGACATTGCTCTTTTCTGGTATAACTTTTGCAATATTTACAATATAGGATTTGCCGACTAGGTCCTAAAGGAACTATTAAAAAAGCAAACAAATAAACAAACACTAAAGAATCCCCTGCAGAACTGCCCCTTCATTTACTAGCTTAAAATTGTTTTCTTTACTACATGGTTAAATATTTAATGAGTCGCTGCTATACAAGAATCATCATTGTGTTAATTGTTCTAATTATAGACTATCTTCCATATTTTCCACCATTAAATGCAACTTTGTTTGACCAATTAAAAATTTGGATTACTCAGCAGTAGATTGTTTATAGAGTTGATTGTGCAATTGTACTGCATCTCATTTTACAATTCAACTTCTTAAATTTAAGCAATCAGATATAACTGAAAATGTAAACATATCAATGGTCTAATCAGTTTTCATTATGCCATTAGATATTTTTTAAAATAGAGAAATAATGTTTGGTGAAACAATGTTTAATGAAAACTACATGTTTAGTCAGAAGTCTTACATTTTGTAATAAGTTCTATTTAATGGTTTTTGTGAAGTATTGCTTCAATTCTATTTCCACAAAGCAATAAAGCAGAAGTTGTTTTTACAAAGCAGATAGAAAATTGATTCACTGGCACTGGGCATTTTCCAAGTGTAATGCAGTATTTCCAAACTGTTGCATATGTAATAATGGCATTGGTGTTTAAGTAAGCATTTCATTAAAGAGGTTGTTTTTATTTTCAAAGCTGGGCTAGCATCATTATATAATGAAGTGGCGAGAAAATATTAATCTTGTAATTTTGTGTTAAAGAGTCTCCATTCATGTATATGTGAATATATCAGGTGAAGGGAAAAGCTGTAGTGTTATGCTTCATCTACAAATACAAATTTATTTTAAGCACTTTTTCTTAAAATATATTAATGGTAACAATGAGTTGTGAATATAATTTTTTATTACCTATAAGCAAAACCACCATAATTATTGGGGGGTATTTTTCTCACATTTTCAGTTTCAACTATATTTGCCTTATAAAATCCCACTCTTTCTCAGATTACCCTTAACATTTATGGATGCATTTCTAAAGCAAATAGCACAAAACAAAAGACTTATCTCTGCATTAATTTCTATTTCTTTCTAATTTTCTAAATAAGTATAATCTATGTTTTTTCTATCAATGCTAATAAGAAATCATACATTAGAATTACTGATTAAAATATCATTATTTTAAAATTCCCAACGTCTGCCTCATACTAAAAGTGGTATTTGTCTTTAAACAACTAACAAGCTTAAATAGGGTTTTCAGAAGTTGAGAGGTTATTATTCAGAATTTTGATGTTCAAGTTTCTAAATATGGGGGAAATATCAAATAAAGGAGGAGCTCAGATTATGTAAAACAATATTATATACTTTTATTTACACTTTTTTATGGACTGCAAGAGAAAAACACTGTTTTTCTTAAATCACTAATAAGTCACCTGGACATATAGCAGTAAGACCATAACCATTGGGACTCAGTTCAAATTCTGTTCAGGCATTGTCTATTAGCGTTTAACTTAAAGCACTATCAAATCTAGAAATGTATCACTGCTAAGACTGCCATATGTTATATAACTATGCATGCTAGGCATTAAAAAGTTGTAGGAAATATCTATTTTCAAACAGAAATGGCTTTGCTCCTCTTTTAATGGAATTGCAAGCACTATCCACCAAAGTGTGTGCCACCTTGAACTCTTCAGTTTGAGAAATAAATCCAAACAGGTGGTTAGAGCCCAAGCAACAGTCTAAATATTCTAATACTTAGTTTGTTATTTAATTTCACCAAATATAAACTCCCTTCCCTGTGACACTGACATCTCTAGACAAATTTTTGTCATACATTAATAATTTTAATTAACAAGTAAACTGACATTTCACTTATTTTTCAAATTCGAGTGAATCAAATGTAATTTCAGAGATTTCTTAGTTCATTTTTCACATATTATGACAGAAATTCATCTGGGTTTTGCTTTCAAATCTGGGTCTGGAGGATTGCCAGCACTGAGGTTAACTACCAGTACAGGATGAGCTTCACTCTGGGTTCAATGGTAGCATCACCCATGTAGAGAGTTGTGTGTGCGCACAGCTTGAGTGGACTCCCTACCACAAAGGCCTCCAACGGGGCACATTCCAGGTTTGGCTGCAGGCATAGATTCTCCTTCTCTCTAGCAATTGTGACATCTGTTTCTTCAGTCCACTTTACTAAGTAGACTCAGAAATTTTTGCACAATTATAAACCTTTGCCTGAACTTTTGGAAACCTTTTTGTGTGTGTGTGCAGCTGTACGTTTTGTTCACTCTTTTTTTGTTCTTTTGGTATAATATACCTACATCTTCCATTTTTCCCACAGGGAATCTACTTACTAATCTGCATACATGCTTAGAAAAGGCAATTTAAATGATAGGGCAAGCTAGTTAAGCTGAAAGAATCACGCAGTTAATTGAAAGAATACATAAGCTCTCCAAATAATGCAGATCAATTAGACTGGCCAAATTGATTTTTCAAAACAATATGTTATTTTCCTAGATAATATTGCTTTTCTCACTGGTTTAGAGGGGGTCTTGTTGTTTGTTTATTTTTTGAGTATGATTTTACAATGTGAGGGTTTTGTCATGCAGTAAATGATAAACATCCTTTCTCCATTTTCATTAGATTCAGGTCAATGGCGTTCTGTCTGGCACTTACCTCATGACAGATGCTGGTAATGTGAAGACAAATTACCTAAGGTCACAGGCTGTGAATAAGGTAACAGTTTTGCTGGGTAATAATATGTAATTAGATAAGTTATAGCCAATTCATTATAGTACATGTTATAAAGCAGGTTATTCACTGCTGCTATGAGAGTGCCTGATCCAATCCAAGTAGAAATGAGTTTAAAAATAAATAAAACAGAGCAAAACTCCTAGTATTGGCAGTGTGAGGATGTCAGAAAAATACAACTGTAAATCTGGACACCATTTTTTAAAACAAACAGTTCAGGACTCAGGAAGTCCATTAAAGGCAATAATAATAATAATAATAATTTAAATGGATTTTACTCAGGAAACAATGCTGAAATTTAGGTAAATACAGTGAGGATCTATAGAATTCTTGTTTACAACTGATTTCATTTTCCCAGCTCAATTAGCAAGGTAGTTCTACCTTGACGAGGTAGGCCATGAAGACCTTTGATTTTGCCACTACAAAAACTCACTCACTTTTTGCGTGAAAAGTAAAAGAAAAAGAAATCAGCAGCTTTGTCAGTAAAAGGGATGGTAAGTAAATAGGGAAGTCTAGTGTTGTTGAAGTAATCTGTAGACCAGAAATTTTGCAAAGAGATAATGTAATAAAACAGAAGTACAAAGACTTGTTACAAAGGCCAGATATGCCAGGCTTTCTTCTATGCATGTGCAGAGGGGAGAACAGAAAGGGTTCAACCAAGCTTAAATACTTAAAAAAATTAACAAATATAAAAACCAAGCAGACATATAAGCAGTCATATATTACAGGAATCACAGCGGCTGCAAATGTCCCAGCTTTAGTTCAGATGGACAAGTTACGAAAAAGAAGAAGGAGGAAGAAGAGGAGGAGGAGAATAAGGTGGAGGTGAGAAGGAGCAAGAGTAGAGAAGGAAAAAAGAAACATAAGCAAACAAAAGCAAAAGAAACACCTCTTAAAAGGGAAATGTCAGAATCAGTGTTGCTACATTATAGTATTTAAAGTATCCTGTTTTCAACAAAACATATCAGATGAGAAACAAAAATGGAAAATATGGCCCAAAGGCAGAATCTAAAATTCATCAACTCTATCCAAGGGTGCAAAGATGTTGGATTTAGCCAGCAAAGAGGACAAAGCTGGTATTATAAATAATGTTCAAAGAGCTGAAGACAATAATCCTTAAAGAATTTTCTAAGGGCAAACCCTTTGGGTCCCCTCCCACCATGGGAGCTTCTCTGTCCTCTCAATCAATCCTGCTTACTCACAACAAAATAATTTTCTAGAATTGGATCTGAAGAAAATGGCCTCCTCAAACACCAAGAGACACAGACAAAAAACAAAAACAAAACAAAAAACAAAAAACAGTAACCAAAACCTGATCTCTAAGTAAGGGACAAGGAAATGGCACCCAAGTCTAAAGAAGAAAATAACCACCTCAAATTAGCTAAATAGGATAGGCTAAAAAAAAGGGAAAAAACTATGGCCTCACTCCCACCCCCACCCTCTGCCCCTTCCCCCACAGAGTAAGTGTCTGAAACTACTGTGTAGGAAATTAAGATTTTTTTTCCCCCACTGAATGGTAATGAAGCTTAGTCATTTCTTAGAGATGATCTGGCTTCACCCCAACTTGACAGTAATGAGATGCCCCTCCCTCTTTAAGCTGAGGTGGTGTTAGAGGAATCCTTGTCAAGTCAGAGCATTCATCACTGCTCGGTAGTAAAAAGGTTACCCTACTTTCCCTGCCAGGGAGGTATTCCTGGAGGCCTAGTGGGGTGATGAAATTTCCAGTCCTGCCTAACGCCCAAGGTTACTTCACTCAGGGTGAAGGCTGAGTGGAGAATCCAGAATTCTTCTATCTATCAGTAATGATGCAGCAATTTTTTCCTTGGAAGAACAACGTCAAAAAACAAAACAAAATGAAACTCTCAAAACTAAAATAGAAGATTTAAATAAGATCAGTGTTTTATAATATAAACTGAAAAGGTCCAGGTGACAGTTGAAAATATCTGTAATATCAAAACCATTAAGATCTCAAACCAAATTTTTTAAAATAAGTAATCAATAAATGACTACACCAAAATGACAGCAATGTTAGAATTAGCTGACAAATATTTTAAAGCAACCGTCATAAAAATACTCAATAAGAAATTATAAACATAGTTGGTATAAATAACAAAAATCTACTAGCAAAGAAACAAAAGCCAAAAGTAGTACCAAATGAAAACTTTAGAATTGAATAATGCAATAACTAAAATAAAAACTAAATGGACTATCTCAATGGAAAAAAATAGAAAGAACAGAAGAAAGAATCAGTGAACTAGAAGGCAGAGAAATGAAAATTATCCAATCTGAAAAACAGAAACAGACTGCAATCACATACACACAGACACTAAATAAAACCACAGGGCATTGTAAGACTATAAGAAAATATTGAACATCTGAGTCATCAAGTTTCATTAGAAGAGAAAGAGGGTGAGATTGAAAAAGTACTCAAACAACCTATAGCTGACAACTTCCCATATTTGCAAAAGATATAAATGTACATATTCAAGAATCTGAGAGATCCCCAAACAGTATAACTCTAAAGAAAAACACACCAAAGGCATCATAGTCAAATGTATGAAAATTAAAGTAAAAAAAAAAAAATTTGAAGCCAGAAGAGAGAAACGATCCTTAGCTATAGGAGAAAAATAATTTAAATAACAGAGATTTATCATTAGAAATCATGCAAGCTAGAAAAACATGGCATAGCATTTTTTAAGTACTGAAAGAAAAAAAATGTCAAGTTAGAATCCAACATTTAATAAAAATATCCTCCAGGAATAAAGAGAAAATCAGGACATTCTCAGATGACTTGAAACTAAGAGAATTTGACACCAGCATACCTATTCTAAAAGAACGCCTAATGAATTCTCCAACCAGAAAATAAATGATAAAAGAAGAAACATTAGATTATTTTGAAAAAAGAAACTGCATGGTAAGAAAAAATAGTTAAAAATACAATAAAATTTTATTATCCTCTTCAGTTAACTAAATTTTACTTGATGGTGAAAAAAATTGTAACACTCTCCAATGTGGTGTAAAATGTATATAAAGTAAATGTTTAAGATAATTCGATTATAAACAGAGAGGCTAATGAATGTAAAGGGAAATAAAATTTTTATACTTAGAATACATAGAACAATAACTTAAGCTTTACAAAGAGATACACTCAAAAAACACTATGGAGTAGTTAAAATAGAAAGCTAACTCAGAGGTAGTCAGGAAAGATAAAACAAATTAGAAAAAGTACATGTCAAAATTATACAAATGGAAGACAGATTAATGGTTCCTAGGGATTAAGGAAAAGATGGGGATGATAAGTGGGCATGATAATAAAGTGGTCACATGAAGGATTCTTGTGCTGATGGAAATGATGTGCGTCTTTACTGTATTAGTGTTTGTGTCATAGGTATGATATTGTACTATAGTTTTATAAGTGATTACGTTGGAGAAAAATAAGGAAAGCGTACACAGATCTTTCTGCATTATTTCTTACAACTACAAGTGAATCTACAACTTTTTCAAGATAAATAAAATATAATCCAAAATATTCTCAGTTTTAATTTTGAATATATGTTTGCAGTAACAACTCACATATTGACCTTTTGGGGGTGCTCAATAATTTTTAAGGGTAAAAGGATCTTGAAAACAAAATTATCGAAAACTACTCTTCTATATTATTCAGCACTATAGAGAATCTCCAAATACAATGACTGGTACAAAGTGCAAAATAGTATATGTTGAACGAATGTATAATTTTAAAATGGCTAGACATATAATATTCTAAAAATAATATACATTATCTAGGACTATGTTTCATTTAAATGTCAGAAGAGAGTCTGATGTTTGTCTGCTCGGACTTCTATAACTTGCTAGAATTTTAACAACCTCCAGCAATGGAGTTCTTGATTTGGAAGTTCAGAAAGCTGATGTTATTACTTCACCTAATGGATAAATGAATAAAACAATGATATGGCAATAGAATTTTAAGCACCTTTTAAAAATCTGTTTTTTTTCTAGTATCAAAATGTATGAGTCAAGATAGCCTTGGTTGTGCTAATGTAAAAAGCAAGTACAAAATTTTAGTGGCTCAGCTAATACAGGTGATTTTTATCATTCTTATGCAAAAAAAAAAAAAAAATGGACCTACTGAGCCTATGCTATCTGGAAAGCTACTAGTCTATGACAAGAGAAAGGGGACATGGCAACCTAGTCATCATTTCTTGAAACTTGTTCACATATCATTTGCCATGCCTAACTCCAAAAAGGCAAGAAAATACATGCTACCAAGTGGCCTAAAAAACAGGATCAGAAATTTTGTAAGCTGAACCAATATTTACCACATAGAATTCCAGATATAAGCAAACTGCACTTTTGGTTTACCTTGCATTGAGTATTTTAGCTTTTGTTTCACATAGTGTTGTTTTCTGGACTACCTAGAGCATGCACTATCTATGCAGGACAGAAAATCTTGGACGGCCTTTTCTAGACTGTATTTCTAGAAAATAGTCCAATTTCTCAGTCAACTCAAGTATACAATTAGAAAATGAGGGCCGGGCTCGGTGGCTCAGCCTGTAATCCCGCGCTTTGGGAAGCTGAGGTGAGTGGACTGCCTGAGCCCGCGAGTTCAAGAACCACCTGGGCACCTTGGCGAGACCTCATCTCTACAATAAATCAAAACATTAGCTGGGCGTGGTAGCGCGTGCCTGTAGTCCCAGCTACTTGGAAGGCTGAGGCGGAAGGATCACCGGAGCCCAACAGGTGAGGCTGCGGTGGCTGGGAGCGTGCCACTGCACTCCAGTCTGGGAGACAGAGTGAGACTCCAACTCAAAAAAAAAAAAGAAAGAAAGAAAATGAGGGACAACTTGTACCCCATGTAAATAGTCACATTGCAAATTAATGTATTCAAATCTCAAAATTTCTGTAAGAAATAACATGTTGAACACATAAAATGTAAAATGCCTAAGTGTTGAGTTTTCATTAGTTTTTTTAACCCTTAAAACTTCATGAGATAGGTGTCCTCATTTTAGCAATTCTTTTGTGTTTTAAAACCTGTTAAATTCTACAAATTCCTACTGAGGAATTCCTATTTTTCTGAAGCAAGTTATTAAACATAAGAGAAATTCAGGATTGCCTATGAATCAAGATGGCACTTAAGTTGGCAGAATAGATATTTGCTTATGCAGAACTTAAAGTAGACTGTGGTGCCCTAAAAGAACTAAAATATATTGTTGATGGTTTAAAAGAAAGTTTATTTCCCATTCCTCCTGGTCTGAATTGCCTACCAATTGATCACCACTTGGGGTTATACCTTGGACAGAAAACATTATTTTAAGGTACTGGAAAGTGAACCAGAATTGAGGGAAGGTCCTCTTGTTTATGCATCTTAGAAAAATAGGTAATTGTTTATTTAAGGAAACTATGGCATTGAACTTAAGGGCATGAAGTACTAGCAGTAAATATCAACTGCACAGGAAGCAAAATAACAGGCTATAGAAGGCTGTGAGTGATGAGGAATCTTAGGGTGATATTTGGATATAAGGTATGGAAAAGGCAAAATAATACATACCAGGCTGTCTAAACAATGGTTTGTGAACTTGGGGTGCTCAGAGGTACCTAGTCAAATACACTGAACTGGCTGCTTTTTCCTCTCCTACTACCAAACACCATGGTGATACTTTATGTGTAGGGTAGAACTCAGATTTCAGGATTTTTATTTAGCTATCTGTTCTCTAAAATTTTAGAATCATTATTTTGTAACTGCCATAATACTTCTGTCAAAGAAGGGTCATAACATGCAGATCATAGAAGACAAATTTTATATTTATGCTCTGCATTTGAGAATGGATCAGGTAAAGTTCCTCACTGTCCTTTGAGTTGTGTAATCTTTGCTTCTAGTTTAAGAGTTCTTTCTAGATGGATTTTCTCAGACTATTCTAGTAGTCTGACGTAATTTTAAATCCAAAGTCTCATTTGAAAGGCCTTGTTTTCATTTACTTTTTGATAAAAGAATATCTATCTATATATAGTAATTTGGTCAATATCAATTGGAGCTTTAAACCAATACGTGTAACTAACAGATTTTGATTGACAGTGAATGGCAAATTATATTTCCTTTTCCACAAATATCAATGAATATTCAATAAGCAGGAGAAAATGTAATGTTCTTGAGAAAAATGCATTAAACTGTTGAAAAAAATCAATATCACTTTAAGGTCTGATGAAAGATATATTCAGGTATTGAAATATGCTGTTCAACTCATTACATCATGACTTCCCAATTAATTTAAACTTGAAGGAAGTATTCACAATTTACAGAATATTCATAATATTCATATTTTCATGTGGATAAAAAAGCTTAAATTCTTAAAATATATATTCACATGGAATGTTATTTGAGGACAGAATGCATAATATATATATTTGTATAGTTTAAAGTTACAAAACATGCATAACATATATATGAAAATATATAAGTAGAATTGAATTAATCTTGGTAAACGTGAATTTCCAAATTTGAATTGCTGACTAGGAATTCAGAGTCTATGTGTCATTTTCTCTGGTCATACCACCCTGAATGTGCCCAATCTTGTTAGAGTGTATATATCACTTAAAAGTGTAATTAATGGCAAGTATGTGAAAAGCTAAGTATATGTTTTGACATTTTACTTACATAGGAGATAGATATATCATTTTTAGCATAGGGATTGATTTTTAAAGCTCAAAAAGAGATGCATTTTCATTTCATGTTTACTCCAAGCCCCAGAATTTGTAAATTTGGCTTTCTTCTTTTATAGTGCCAGTCTCCCGAGATCCTCCACGAGGGGAAAGCAAATCACCAGTCAATATTTAGACTTAAGCATTCTTCTGATTAATGGAATGGTCAGGACTTGGTCTCCTAAGGCATCTTGTGCAATTTCACAGTTTTATTCATAGCCAGACAATCGAAATCTTCATAAGTATTTGTAACTCTGATTTTGGCAGCTTTCACTATTTTTACTTGTCAACTCTGATACTCACAAAAGAGGTTCACTGCAATTAGATACATTAAAATATTTTAATAATCTTTTCATGTATATTTTTCTAGCATGAGGTAAAATATTGTCAGTGGTAGCAAGGAAAAGGTATGTATTCTGTGTTGTTATTTTTCATTTTAGAAAATAAAATAATATAATTACAGTTTAGACTGCATTGGCTAAGCATCATTTTAATGACTTGAAAGCATATGCATCTGATGTTGCTATAGAAATAGATTATAACTTACCATAGACTTGGAACATTTATTTTCCTGGGATAAACAATGATATGATTCATTAATTGGAGACAAGCCAAGAGAAAAAAAATATTCTAACCAGAATTATGAGGGCATGATATGCTTAAGAATATTCTATATGTAAGCCGGGCTCGGTGGCTCAGCCTGTAATCCCGCGCCTTTGGGAGGCTGAGGTGAGTGGATTGCCTGAGCCCGTGGGTTTGAGACCCGCCTAGGCAAGCAAGACCTCATCTCTACAATAAAATCAAAAAAAAAATTAGCCGGGCGTGGTAGCGCGCGCCTGTAGTTCCAGCTACCTGGAAGGCTGAGGCAGAAGGATCACCGGAGCCCAGCAGGTCGAGGCTGCGGTGGCCGGGAGCGGCCGCTGCACTCCAGTACGGGTGACAGAGTGAGACTCCAACTCAAAAAAAAAAAAAAAAAAAAGAATATTCTATATGTTATCCTTTAACCTATATCTAAAGAGTCAACATTGCAAACAATATAATTACAAAGTGTCTTATAACATCAATTACTTAGGAATAACTGATAGAGCATTCCTTCATGCCCTCTAAACTTAATAATCACCAAAAACCCTTCTTATAGCTGCAATTTGCCAGACGTTAGAAAAATAGGCAGCTATACATCAAATTCTCCATGACAAAATCAAGTCAATCTTTCTTCTGTTCTAATCCCATTCTCTGGTGCTATTGGTGATCCTTGATTTATATCCTGTAAATGAGTCTTTTGGGCATTCCATATTCACCTGTATTGCTACTGTAATGCTGCAAATTTTTTTCATACAGAATTGATCCTTGGCTATTTGCAATCTGACTCTGATTTTTGATTTTTAAGAACTTTGAGTGTTGTCCTTTATATACTCATGAGATTACTCATTCATGGTCTGTTCCTCTGGACTATGTATGCTCTCTAGAATTTTTCTCCAGCCTCCCTGTCTAGACTTTCCTATTCCCTTTCTGTGGTATTGCCATTTGCTGACAAAAGTCTTACATATCCTAGTAAGATTCTCTTGCTTTCTGTTTTTAAATTATTTTGAATTTCTTCATTTTCATTGGTGGTGCAATGGGCTGAATTGTGTCCATCAACATTCATATGTTGTTGTCCTAATATCTAGTACCACAGATTGTGACTGTATTTAGAGGTAGAGTTTTATGGAGATAATTGGGTTAAAATGAGGTTATTAGGATGGACCTTATTCAAATGTGACTGGAGTTTTTATAAGAAAAGAAGATTAGGACACACAGACACATACAGAGGGAAGACCATGTGAAGACAGAGGAAGGAGAAAGTGTCCATCATCAAGCCAAGGAGAGAGGTCTCAGAAGAAACCAATCCTGCAGACATATTGATCTCAGGCTTTTTGGCTCCAAAACTATGAGAATGTAAAGTTGTTTATGCCACTCAGACTGTGATATTTTGTTATGGTAACCCTAGCAAACTAATACAGATGAGTTCATCAAGTTAAATATGTTGGCCTGAGGACACACATTGATCTTTGCTCCATACTTACCTCCCCTTAAATTCAAACATCAGCTTAAGGGAAGAAATTATGTGCATTAAAGGACAAGAAGTGTAAGACAGGGGTTAACTGCTGCTGAAAGACAATGACAACATGTTGCAAAGCAAATGAAAGAGTGGTAACTAATTTAACAAAACACAGAAAGCTGAAAATTTCTATGTTGCATAGCAGGAAGATAATGACAAGCAATCTACAGAGGGCTGAAGAAGCCAAGGAAATTCAGAAATTGTGTGTAGTGAAAAGCTGATGTTTGGAATGAGGATTAAAAAGGAAAGACTGGCTAAAAACTAATTTTCAAATGTGCAGTTAGAATGGAGAGATTCCTGCTTCTACCCTACCATAGATAAGCATAATATGAGAAGACTGCCTTATGGAGAAATTGTTTTGGGGATGCCCAAGACTTGGAGATAAGGAAAGTTAAGAATGAGGGCTAAAAAGAGGAGATTAAGGGAGAAATATACATCTTGAGTAGTGAGATGCTCAACACCTTTGCTCATCTTGGCTCTCAGGTGATTAAAGTCAAGCATATCCACTCTGGCCTCTGGCAGGATTTTGAAGATTTCAGATACAAAAATTTGGATTTTCTCCAACAAAATGCCCAGTGAGCATACATGGAAGAATACTAAAGTATAAGTTCCACCCACGAATGAAATTTTCAACAGATGTTTAAGTGTTTCATTGTTAAACATGAATGTGCAGTCAAGGATCATCAAACAGTTGAGAAAAGACTTCAATGTAAAATATGATAATCAGAACCAAAAGAAAATTAAAATTAATTTTTAGGAGACCAAAAAATTCTAAGAACAGAAAAATGTCAAATAATTTAATATTCTTAGAAAGAAAAAAAGAATAATGTATTTAATTTTTTTAAAAAGTAGACTTTTAAAGTTGAGAATATGGTCAGAGATATTTGAAGACATGTTCTAGAAACTTGAACCAAAAACCAGAGATGGAAGAAAGAAAAGAAAAATAAAATAAAATAATAGCATATGTCTTTGCATGTAACTAATAGTTTTTTTTCAAAAAGAAAAAGATAAGGAAGAAAATCATAAATAAAATTTTATAATTTCAATTTTCTAGAACAGAAGGTAATGTAAGAAAGCATAACCCATTCCAAAGAGTATAATGTTTTGTTTTAAGAACTATAAAGGAGATGTGCTTAAAAGCTCTCAAGATGAGAAATATAAAGCTTGAACAAATTTCAAAAGGTTGAATTAATGCCAAGCATCTTCTCAGACCACTGTGGAATAAAAATAAATATCACCACCAACTAGATCTCCCTAAACACATAAGGACATGGACACTAAACTACATGCTGCTGAATGACACAGAAATGAAGACATAAATTAAAAGATTCCTGGAAGCAAATGAGGACAAAGGTACATCTTATCACAATCTCTGGGATGTCATGAAAGCAATGTTAACAGGTACATTCATAGTTTTGCATGCTCAGATCACGAAATAGACAGTCCAATGTCACAGCTAAGGGAACAGGAAAGGCAAGAACAATTAAGTCCTAATTTCAGCAGAAAAATCCAGATTACTAAGATAAAGTCACAACTGCAGGATATAGAAGACAAAAATATCACAGATAGGATCAACTGGGCAAAAAACTGATTCTTCAGAAAGATAAATAAGATTGACAGATCCATGACCAGATTGACTGAAAAAAAAATCCAAATAAACACAATCAAAAATGAAAAAGGCAATTGACCATGAAGAAATTCAAAAGAGTATCAGAGATTACTATGAACATCTTTATGAAAATAAATTAGAAACCCTAGAGGAAATAAAGGTTTTCTTGGCAGCACACAACCTCCCAAAACTGAAACAAGAAGAAATTTAAACCCTAAACAGACCAATAACAATACAGGAAATTGACTCAGTTGTAAGAAACCCCTCTGTCAAAAAATGCCCTGGATCAGATGGCTTCTCAGTTCAATTCTATAACACAAACAAAGAAGAGCAGATATCAATCTTATTGAAAGTATTCCAAACAATTGAGAAAGAAGAAATTCTCCCTAGCTCATTTTATGAAGCTAATATTATACTGACACTCAAAACCGGCAAAGACCCAACAAGGAAAGCGAATTATAGGCCAATTTCCCTGATGAATATAGAGGCAAAAATCCTCTATGTTCTAGCAGATCATATCCAACAATGCATCTCAAAGACCATCCACCATGACCAAGCAGGCTTCATTCCTGGGATGCAGGGCTGGTTCAACATTCACAAGACCATAAATGTAATTCAACACACGAACAGGTGTAAAACCAAGAACTATATGATTATTCTATTAGATTCAGAAAAAGCACCTGATAAAATCCATCATCCTTTCTTAATAAACACTCTCAAACACCTAGGCATTAAAGGAACATTCCTCAAAACAATAAGAGCCATCTATAACAATATTGCAATCATCATTTTGCTTAATGGGCAGAAGATGGAAACATTTCCCCTTCAAACAGGAACAAGACAAGGATGCCCACTCTCACCACTCCTGTTCAACATAGTACTGGGCTTTCTACCCAGAGCAATCAGACAAGGTAAGGATATCAGGCGTATCCAAATAGGAAAAGATGGAGTTAAGTTATCCTTCTTTGCAGAAAATATGATTCTATACCTAGCAAACTCTAGAGAGTTGGTCAAAAAACTCTTCACACTGATAAATGACTTGGGTAAAGTCTTGGGTTACAAAATCAACACAAAAGAGACAGTTGTATTTCTATACACCAATAACAAGCAGGATGAGAACCAAATAAAACACACAATCCCATTCACAATAGCCACAAAAGAAAAGAAAAGAAATACATTGGCATCCAACTCTCCAGAGAAATGAAAGACCCTTACAAGAAGAACTGCAAAACACTGCTCAAAGAACTCAAGAATGACAAAACAAATAAAAAAGCATCCCATGCTCATGGATTGGAATAATCAACATCATCCAGACGTTCATCCTATCCAAGTCAATCTACACATTCAGTGCAATTCCCATCAAATCGCCACCATCATTTTTCACAGATTTGGAAAGACAATACTGAAATTCATATGGAAACAAAAAACAGCACAAATAGCCAAAGCAATCCTCAGTAAAAGGAACAAAGTTGGAGGTATAACACTTCTAAACTTTAAACTACTTTACAAAACTATAGTAACCAAGATGACATGGTACTGGCACAAGAATAGGAATATAAACCAGTTGAACAGGACTGAGATGCCAGAAATAAAAACTCAGTCCTGCAACCAACTCATCTTAAATAAAGCTATCAATAATAAACATTGGGAAAGTGAAAGTATATTTAGCAAGTGATAAGTATATTTAGAAAGTGAAAGTATATTTAGCAAAGGAAAACTGAATAGCCAAATGTAGAAGAATGAAAATAGATCCCTACCTATCAACATATAAAAAGGGCAATTCAAAATGGATTAAGGACATAAATTTAAAGTCTCAAACTATAAAAACCTTAGAAGAAAATGTAGGAAATACCCTTTTGGACATCAGAGTAGGCAATGAATTCATGACCAAGTCCTCAAAAGTAAGAGTAACAAAAACAAAGACAGGTGAGACCTCATCAAACTGAAGAGATTTTGCACAGCAAGAGAAACCATCAAGAGAGTAAAGAGACAATCCATATAATGAGAAAAATATTTGCAAGCTATGCATCTGTTAAAGACCTAACATCCAGGATCTATAAGGAACTAAATGAACTGAAAGGAGAAAAACAACCCCATTAAAAAGTGGGCAAAGTAAACAGACACTTATCAAAGAAAGATATACAAGCCACCAATAAACATATGAAAAAAAAGCTCAGTCTCACTAATCATCAGAGAAATGCAAGTGAGATACTACCTAACACCATTAAGGATGGTTGTCACTAATAAGTCAAAAAAAAAAAAAAAAAACAGGTGTTGGCACAGCTGCAGAGAAAAGGGAACACTTGTACACTGTTGGTGAAAATGTAAGCTAGTTCAACCTCTGTGGAAAACAGTGTGGAGATTTCTAAAAGAACTAAAAACTGAGCTTCCTTATGATCCAGCAATTGCTTTCCTGGAAAATTACCTGGAGGAATACAAATTGCTCTACCAAAAAACACTTGCACACATGTATTTATTGCCACACTATTCACAATAGCAAAAACATGGAACTAACTCAGATGCCCATCAAAGTGGACTGGATAAATAAAATATGTTATATATACATGATGGAATACTATGTAGCCATGAAGAAGAACAAGATCATGGCCTTTACAGACACTTGGATGAGGTTGGAGAACATCAAACTAAGTGAACTGTCACAAAAACAAAGAACTGCTTATCACATGTTCTCACTCATAAGTGGGCCCTGGACACTAACCACACTAGCATAAGAGGGGATTGACAGATGCTGGGCACTGCTAGGAAAGAAGAGAGGAAGGGGAGAAGGGGGAATGTGGAAACACAAAGGGTACTTTATCCACTACCAAAGGAAAAGAGTGGTAGCTAGAAGCCCGAATTTCAACTATACACTACCTACTTATGCAGAAAATCCTCATTTACACCCCATAACTCTAAAATAAATTTAAAAATAAATAAATACATAAATAAAATGTAAAATAAAATCAAATCACAGTGAGCCCGGAATGTATTAATGGCCTAAAGGCAAGACTGGGAGTTTGACCAAAGGAAAAAAAAAAGTCCTTCACATTTCTCAAGGTTAATTCTCAAGGATATACTCAAGGATATTACTAAACCTCAAGGATTATTATTTTAAATCAAGTAATTATTTCATAATAATTCTTTAATGCTTTAAAAGATTTAAAACAATTTATGTAGTTCTAATGTGTATATATATCTATATATAATAAAGTATATGGAATATATATAATATATAAATTTTATATATGTGTGTGTATTTATATATGGCACATATGTATGCTACTTTCTAAAGGAAAATTTGAAGTGACTTATAAAACTGCATGTAGTATAATAGCATAAAATTTTTTCATGGGCAATTAGATTAAAGACAAAATGAAGTTGAATTCGTGAAGTTATTTTGAGCAAAATTTACACAAAGGGATGTTTGCCTGTAGTGTTGGGCACCTGAGAGATCAGATTACTGCAACAGCCCGGTGCTTCCCAGAATAACCTTCCAGCCCCAGCTTATATTTAGAGATTAAAATTGGGAACCCACATGTGAAACATCTGGACCAATGTATGGTACATCATGAATGCTTAGACTAGCTGGGGACATCTAAGAAGGACATTCATTTATTCATTCAACAGACATTTTTGTGAGCATTTCAGGTTTCGGACAGTGCGCTGGGTCATAGGAAAGCACACAGCTGAGGCACTCGTGGTCTCTGCTCTCCTGGGCTCAATCTCTGGCAGAGGAGACAATTGTCAAAAGGTAAACACACCCATGGTTGCCCATATACAGCCCAGAAGAATGATACTTATAAAACAGCATTGTTAGACAACACTGCAGATTTTTTTACCAAGAAAATGGGAAAAACTAGTCTCACAATTATTACACTAGTTATTTAGTTCAAGTGTGGAGGGAAAAAGATGAGGCAGTCAGAAGGTTATTTCTGCAGAAATTTCTGTTATTATCTGCATCAACTCGTTTATCCAGGGAGATTGTTGTGTAGTATTAGTCTTCCAACTGAAGACTAATAACTGAAGGATTCAACTTTGTCATTGCAAACATTAGTATACTCAATGTGTAGTAGGAAGGCATAGTAATATGGAATCTGGCTCCCAACCAGGAGCCAGAGAATTTATCTGAATGTTTATCCAAGTCATGACAAATTTTCTAAAGAAAACTAGAAATTCTTGGAATCATCTTAATCTTCTACAGATTATCTTATCTTCAATAGTAAACTATCTTCTATTATTAGCATCAGTGTTATAGGTGCTTACCCCCCAGGTAAGAAGTTTCTTGAAAATTCCTAAAATATGAGACAAATCCTTTTTTGACTAAAACTATATATAAATATAAAAGTAATTAGCAGGAAGTTTGTGCTTAAATTGCCACCCACATCCAAATGCACAGTGTTCATTAATTCTCACTGGAGGATGAAAGATTTGACCATCTGGATCACCTCTCTAAGATTTGGCTATGTGCATGGAGGATTATTTAGATTACATTCTTAGCCATGAGCTTGGTCCTTATGTTATTGTGATACTTTAGACACAGGCTACTGGGAAATGTCAATAACCCCTAATCTCAGGCAAAGACTTTTCGTAACTGAAAAGGAGAAGTTACAGTTATTTTTCTCTTACATGAATTATTATTTGCATTTGTTTGCTTTTCTAATTTTATCTTTACTATCATTTTTTTCTGCCTGCTAAACTGCTGTTTCTGGTTCTCTAAAGATTCTCTAAGCAGTCATTCCTCCAATATTCTTGTGCTATGGTACTTTCCTATTATAGGTATATGAAGTATGAGAATTTAACTGTGGCTCTAGAAAGGAATTGTGTAAATCTGCATAAATGCATCCTAATATATGAAATATTTTCTAACAGATGCTGAAAGATTAAACATGGTAAATCAATACTCTTTTATCTTGTCTACTTTTTTCTTGGATACCTTGTTAGATATAGTATATGCCTATTGTCATGGGTTTTGGTATTTTGGGATGCTCAGATAACTATAATTATATATTATTTTCTCAACATTATGAAAGCCGGTATCTAAGACAGACTTCCTAATGTACCACATACTGATTATCCTGTCATCCCAGACTACATTTTTTTCTTCTACTGTTCTCGTTGCCATTTCATCCTAAAACATTAAATAAGATGGTGAGAAAATACAGATCTTCGGAATGCCTTTTTATGCCTGTGAACTTTTTGCTTCTACTTTGGAGTCTTAACCAGTAAGTGGTAATTCCTTTTTGTCAGCTAATCACATGCATAGAGATGGCAAGAACTATTCTATTCTGTGTATGTGTGCTTTATTGACTTACTTGTAATCAACTCTTATTTAGCACTGTTGCTCTCAGAGATAAGGAGAAAATAAGTTGAAAACTGAAAAGTAAACCTGGGTAGCAAAAAGTAATGTAGAATGCCTGTTTTCAAGTATTTCAAGTCTATAAAAAGCAAAGAAGATTTATTATAAATATTTCCCAAATAGGTAAAATGTGGGCAGCAGATACCTTGAAAGTAAACAGTAAAAGCTTTTTATATGAGCATATATAAATATATCCATGTGAAACAAACAGAGGCAATCTATATCCTTTTTTTTAATCTTTGTATATTTGCTGGGAGAAAGAAATTTCAGAGATATCAATGTTAGTTAGTATTAACTACGTTTATTAGTATCATTTAACTGACTTCCCTGATATTTAAACAATTAGTTTATATCACCACTTCAGTTTTGTTGATCTCATACTAAAGTTACTCAACAGATGAAGAAACCTCACTGTTGTACTTTCCAATCATCTTTTATATACTCTGATCTCGCTTGTTTAAATGATAGTACTGCAAAATAGAAAATGATATCAGTACCAGTTTGCACTAAACCTTTCAACTGTATCATGGCACTATACAAATTCTTAGTTCCTCACTTCTTTAGGAAACATTTCCATTAATTTTTATTCTAAGAATTTTTTTAAAATTTTAAACTTCCCAGTTACCTTTATTTAATGGCTCACAGAAAAACTTAAACAACTATTTTGAGAACTCATAAGGAAAACTGAGACGATGATGAATATGGTTCTTGAAACAAAGTATTAATTTTAAAAAAATGAAAAAGGCCATATTGTTAAACAATACATTTTAACCTACAAAGGATATGAAATATATTTGTTAATTTGATACAGGGTTCAATAATCAATAAATTGTTCATTTGTTTGCTGATATATTGTCCATGATTTTTTATTAAACTAGCTAGGAGAAGAAGCAGTTTGAGACAGCTTCTTCCTGAAATATTTGGAGCATTCTATTGCCCCTTATACTCCTTTCCCATTTCTCATCATCAATACTACAGTTGGTCATTCATTTATTAATTTGCCTAACACATATGTTAACCAGTAACTTTGTATTAAGCCCTGGATATCAATTAAAAACAAGACATAGCACTTGTTCCCATGGAATGTGTTGTCCAGAGAGAAATACAGAAAAATCATAAGATATTTACAATATAAGTGACAAGGGAAAGAAAAGGATGATATAAGAACATATAAGAGATGTACATAAGAGTCTTGGCAGTTCATGGAAAGCTTATGAGAAGATTGAGACATAAAGCCATACCTTGAAGAGATTACAGTTTTAATTCTGTTAATAGATCACCAATAAAGTGAATATTGCAAAAAGTGAGTCACACAAAATTTTGGGTTTTCCAATATGTTTAATAGTTATGTGTATATTATATCATAGTCTAGTAAGTGTGCAACAGCATTATGTGTAAAAAAACTTATATAAAGTGTATACAAAATGAAAACATTTTGTTGCTAAAAAAATACTAATGATCTACTGAGCCTTCAGCAAGCTGTAACCTTTTTGCTGGTGGGGAGTTTTGCCCCAATGTTTCTGGCTGCTAACTTATCAGGATGTTGGTTGCTGAAGGCTGGAGTGGCTGTGGCAATTTATTAAAATAAGACAGCAATAAAGTTTGCTGCATCAATTGATTCTTCCTTTCATGAACATTTCCAAGTGAATGTGATGCTGTTTGATAGTGTTTTATCCACAGTAGAATTTCTTTCAAAATTGGGATCAATCCTCTTTAGTAGTCAATCCACTATTTTATCTACTAAGTTTATGAAACAGGCTAAATTCTTTGTTGTCATTTCAACAATGTTCACAGCATCTTCACCAGGAGTACTTTCCATCTCAAGAAACGACTTTCTTTGCTCACTTATCAGAAGCAACTTCTCATTTGTTTATGTTTGATTATGATACTGCAGTAATTCTGTCACACAGTCAGGCTCTGTTTTAATTCCCGTTCTCCTGGTATTTCTATTACATCTGTAGTTACTTCTTTGCTAAAGTCTTAAACCCTTCAAAGTCATCCATAAGGGTTGAGATCAACCTCTTCCAAACTCTTGCTAATGTTGATATTTGACCTCCTCCCATGAATCACTTATGCTCCTAATGACAACTAGAATGCTGACCCTTTCCAGAAAGTTTTCAGTTGACTTTGCCCAGATCCATCAGAGGAATCACTGTCTAAAACAGCTATAGCCTCGTGGAATGCATTTCTTAAATAATAAAACTTGAAAGTCAAAATTATTCTTTGATTCCTGGCCTTCAGAATGCATGTTATACAAGTAGGTTTGAAAACGTCAATCTTTATCTACATCTCCATCAGAACTCTTGGATGACTAAGTGTATTGTTAGTAAGCAGTAATATTTTGAAAGGAGTCTTTTTTTTCTAAGCACTAAGACTCAATAGTGAGTTTTAAATATTCAGTTAACCATGTTGTAAACAGATGCTCTGTCATCCAGACTTTGTTGTTCCATTTTTAGAGCACAGGCAGAGTAGATTTAGCATAATTCTTACAAGCCTTAGGGTTTTCAGAACAGTAAATGAGCATTCATTTCAACTTATGGTCACCAGCTACATTAGCCTCTAACAAGGGAGTCACCTTGTTCTTGTTAAGCTTTGAAGCCATGGATCGACTTCTCCTCTCTAGCTATGAAAGTCTTAGAAGAAATCATCTTCCAGTTTAAGGCAGTTTTATCTACATTGAAGATCTGTTGTTTAGTGCAACCATCCTCATCAGTGATCTTAGCAATATCTTCTGGAGAACTTGCTGTGGCTTCTACATCAGCAATTGCAGCTTTACCTTGCACTCTTATGTTATAGAGATGGCTTATTTCCTTAAACCTCATAAACGAACCTCTGCTAGCTTCAATCTTTTTTTCTGCAGCTTCCTCATTTCTCTCAGCCTTCACAGAATTGAGGAGGGTTAGGGTCTTGCTCTAGATTAGACTTTGTTTTAAGGGAATATTGTGGCTGATTTGGTCTTCTATCTAGAATACTCAAACTTTCTCCATAAGAGCAATAAGACTGTTTTGCTTTCTTGTCCTTTGTATGTTCACTGAAGTAGCACTTTTTTCTTCAAGAATTTTTTCCTTGCATTCATAACTTGTCTAACTGGTCCAGGAGATTTATCTTTCAGTCTGTCTAAGCTTTCAATATACCTTCCTCATTAAGCCTAATCATTTCTAACTTTTTATTTAAAGTGAGGGGTGCATGACTCTCTTTCACTTGATCACTTACAGATCACTGCAGTGTTATTAATTGGTCTAATTTTAATATTGCTTGGTCTCAGGGAATAGGATGGCAAAGAAGAGGGAGAAAGAAGGGGAAGAGTTGGTCAGTGGAACAGTCAGAAAGCATGGAGCATTTATGGATTAACTTTGCTGTCTTGTATGGGCACAACTTGCAGTACCCCAAAACTATGATGGTAATGTCAAATATTACTGATCACAGATCACCATAACAGATATTATAACATTAAGAAGATAGGAATTTAACAAGAATGTGACAGAGAGACATAAAATGATCACATGTTGTTGGAAAAGGGGCACCAATAGACTTATTCAATGCAGAATAGCCAGAAACATTCAATTTGTAAATATATAATAAAAATAAAGAAGCCATGAAGTGAGGTACAATAAAGTAAGATATGCTTGTATAATTTAAAGCTAGAAAAAGAGTGGACATATTCATTTGAGAAGGGTTAGAGAAAAGGAAGAAGGGATATTTCAAGTAGAATATATGGTTTGTACAAATATCCTGACATGAGGCAATCGGGGAAGTGGAACCAAGAGGTGTATGGATGGTGGCAAAAAGCTAGATCTGAGGACATGAGAATAGAGGGGCTGAAAGTGAAGTAAAGATAAAGGAATGAGGTCGAGAGATGTAGCAGGACCAAATAAGGATAGCATGCATGACACATGGAGATGTTGAAAGGGAATGGCATAGAACAGTGTGCATTTTGGAAAGATTATTCTGTTTGTATTACAGAGAGTAGATTAAAGATGCACAACATTGACATCAGAGAGACCAGTTAGCAGGCGGTTATAATAGTCAAGGTGAGAGATTATTTTTGTCTGAATTGAGGGTTTGGCAATGAGAATGGACTGAAGCGAATGGAGTTGAAAGATACTTAGCCGGGCTTGGTGGCTCAGCCTGTAATCCCGTGCCTTGGGAGGCTGAGGTGAGTGGATTGCCTGAGCCCGCGGGTTTGAGACACGCCTGGGCAACTTGGCGAGACTTCATCTCTACAATAAATTAAAAAATCAGCTGGGAGTGGTAGCGCGTGCCTGTAATTCCGGCTACTCAGAAGGCTGAGGCAGAAGGATCGCCAGAGCCCAGCAGGTCAAGGCTGCGGTGGCCGGGAGCAGCCACTGGACTCCAGTATGGGTGACAGAGTGAGACTCCAAATCAAAAAAAAAAAGATATTTAAATGCTGAGCAACAGGACTTAGTGAATGACTGGGGAGAATGGCAGTGATGGATGACAAAAAGAAAAAACTTGAAGATGATAGCCAGATTTATGGATTAAGAAGCTGGATACATTTGGTGGCAGGAGCTGTGTAGACAGTTGCCCACAAGTCAAAGTGACGCAACATTGAGAGAGGGCTGAGGACATGTCTTGTTATCCATGATCCAACAGGGCATGGTTTACATCAGTATTGCCATAACTGTGAGTTCATATATACCATGTACTGCACTGCAAATTTATATTATAACATATGAGATGATCAGTGGTGCCTAGACCCTAATAGAGCATCCAAATCCATAGAGCTTACAAAGAGCTAAATGTTCTCACATCCTTGTATAGATAATTAAAAGATGAATAGACAGGAACACAAGAACATTGTAGAAAAAAGGAACAGTGTAATTAAAGGTATGTAGAGGTAAGAAAGCATAGAGGAGTAATTTGACAAGACTTTTTGAAGAATAAAAAATTCAGGATGTCTGGAGAAGAAATAGAACACAAAAGCAGGGATGAAATGGGACAATATCACCTGTTTTCTCCCAGAGTTGAGTCAATATTTATTCCCAAGAATAACCCATTAACTAATTCTAAGCATGAATTTGTATAATACTGGTGATTTAGGAAGACATTACTGGCAATGTTAAAAAGTAAAAACTGAAGAGGAAAAATGTGAACACTGAGAAACTTCAACACAGAGATGAGTCAGGGAGAAGACTGCAATCATTGGGAAGAGAAAATAAATAGCTGGACATGTGTGGCCTTGAAGAAAAAGAGGAAAGAACAGAAAAACAATCATGCTGAAACTACTGAGTTGAGTAGGTATGACTTTATGTCTTGTTAAGTCTAAAATGTTTACTATCTACACTTTCGGAGAAAGAGTGTTAACCCCCGGTTTAGATCACATTCTGCAGAAGGCAGTTTGAGAAGCAGAGTCTAGGAACAATTTTTTGTTTTAGGTCAGATAATAACTTTACAAACCAAGAAGAAAAAGACATTGAAGATACTGGAGAAATGAAAAACTATGTGAGGAAGTTCTCAGAGAAGACAGAGTATAAAGGGATTAATTTTTATAGAAGAAGGGATATTTTTTGTTATGTAGTAATAGGAGAGATAAAGTTGGATTGGGATGAAAATACATTTGTCATAGGAGAAGGGGGAAGATCAAAGCATTCAAGTTGAGTGAGTGACTTCTTTTTATGCTATGAAGTAGGGGAAAGCAAAGGCACTTTCAGAGAAAGATGAAGTCTCTGAAAGACCACCCTGAGGAAATGGCAGAAAGAGAAAGATAGGGAAATATTCAAGCATCCCTTGGATGTCCCTGGGACTGGAAGAGCCTAGAAATTATAGGTTAGTAGTGGCACTTACTTTTTCAATTGTATGGTAGCTGTTATCTCTCTTTTCCTTATAACTAGAGGTACAATCATGAGCAAATCCTATTTTAAAGTGCTAGAAAAAGTATGGCTTCACAAACTTGACACAAATTTTTTCAACTTTTTAAAAAACTTTAAGAATTGGACTCCCTTATTTCAGATTCATATGTAGTTTTGGCTTTCACTTAGGTTACAATTAGTAGGTAAGAGCAATATATGCATGAGTAAGAAATGTCAGAAGGGCCTGAGAACTGTGATGTCATCAAGATTAATATTTTTAAAAGAAATCAGAGAAAATGCACAATTTCTCACCGAGGTTTAGGTATGCTTCAATCAAGAAAAAAGGAAATTTAGAATTTGAATAATGTGAAGCAACTATACTGTTATCTTTAGATAAAATATTTTAATACTTTGCTTTTATTAAATATGTTTTACCCAATAGAAAACAATCATGAGTAGAAGGCATATGATTATGTTTTAAGTTAAAGAAAGAAAAATAGGACCCATGTTTAATTCTCATTCTTTATTCATGTCTAAATAAAAGATCGTTGTCAATGAGTTATATGTCTAAAGACTTAAAGAGTACATGGCTAAGGCATTTACTTATACCTCACAGATGATGTTATTTTCCATACGTGCAAGATGTTACTATTTACTTAAGAAGTTTTATGACAAACTGAAAGCCTATACCTAATATCATGAAACTTTTACATAAAACTTGAACCTTCTAAATATTGTCTATGACAATTCCATATAAATCTATGTCTCCATATATTCCTGATATATTTAAGAACTTAGTTGGCATCCAAATATTTTAGTGTTTATATTATAGATTGCAACATCTTAGAAAGAGTAACTATTTTACAATTTATAATTCCACGTATTACCTTCTATTACAGAGTTTCAAAAATAATAGATGATTTCTTGTGTTTCTCGATTTTGATTTTTAGTTTTTAAAAACTGAAGTATAAAATACACATAGATGTATGTTGTTTCCAGCTGCCGCCAGTTGTATAACTACCACCCAAATCTAAATATAGAGTAGTATCACAGGAAGTTCTCTCATGCATCTTCTCAATTGATGTCTCTCCAAGAAGCAAGCACTATTTTGATCTCTACCATAACAGCTTAAAAGTTCATTTTGATAGAAAATAGTTTATCTATAATTAATTTAGTAAAAATAAAGTATTTATATTCTTAGATAGACTGTCACAAAGATAAGAGAGGTTATCTCAGTTTAAATTTCCCAGTCTGGCTTTCTGCAATGACTAGCTCACTAGATAATTATCATAGCATCAGTTCATTTTGTGTTGTGCTGTATGGACCAGAAATAAAAAGGCCTCATTTAATGGCAACCCTTCAAAAGCATTACTCAAGAGTCATGATCAAGCTCTAATTATTATGGGGTGTATACTGAATTTCAAATAAAGTCAGAGTCCTTTGAAGGCAAAGAAAGCCAACATTTCATGCCACTAAGTTAGCGAAGATAAAACTTCACGGTTTATACATTGATGGCAACTACAAAAGTTTTGTTAAAATAATAGTCATGCTCTTCTTCTCATACAACAGTGATACTTCTGTTATAGAGTGTCACAGAAATTTGACAGATTGAACAAAATTGATGAATAATGGCTTTCTGTTAATGGTGCAAAATAGCAAAGCCATTCACTTTATTCTAGTGTAGCTTGTCATATTTTCCGGACTTTTTAAAACCAGAAAACAGTCTTTATGTATGCTGCGTGATATGGTATAATAGTACATCCTCATGGAACACACTCATCCAAGGCACTTTGTACATAAAGGATGAAACTCTTGGAATTCTTAAGAGTAAATGACATATTTTCCACCGTATCTACTTCAAGATTGGAAATGTTCCGAAAGAAAGAAGTAGAATAAATTTGCTGGGCAGTAGAGAATTTCTCACAGGTGATGGGAAACGGGTCAAGATATTCTCACTGGTGAAGTTGAATAGGAGATTGCTTTATTTAAGAAATATTTGTAAAGCCCCTGCTATGAGGGACTGTGCTATATATATTTTCTAAGGGAAATAAAAGAAATGAGAATTGCTGCCTCAATAATTATTGAGTCTAGCAGGGAAAGCAAGGCATACAAATAATAATGCCTGACCACATGCAGAAGATTAAAGCAGGACCCCTATCTATTCCCATACACAAAAATTAACTCCAAACGGATCAGAGACCTAAATGTAAAACCTCAGACCATAAGAACTTTATAAAACGAAGGACATACTCTCTTGGAAATTGGAACTGGCATCCAGTTCCTGAACAGAACCCGAAACCCACAGGCCATAAGAGATAAGATAGACAAGTGGGACCTCATTAAACTAACAAGCTTCTGCAAAGCCAAAGACACCATCAAGAGAGCAGGGAGACAGCCTACAGACTGGGAAAAAGTATTTGCCAACTCCAGATCGGACAAGGGCTTAACATCCTGGATCTACAGGGAACTCAAATGCGCAGAAAAGAAAAAAACAAACACCCCATTATAAAATGGGCAAAGGATATGAACAGACACTTCTCAAAGGAAGACATCTGAGCAGCCAACAGACACATGAAGAAGTGTTCAACCTCACTAATCATCAGGGAGATGCAAATCAAAACCACACTGAGATACCACCTAA
>CAUYQG010033584.1:0-16475 GCA_963574415.1 Tarsius wallacei | reverse complement strand
TGGCTCAGCCTGTAATCCTGCGCCTTGGGAGGCTGAGGTGAGTGGATTGCCTGAGCCTGCGGGTTCGAGACCCGCCTGGGCAACTTGGCGAGACCTCATCTCTACAATAAATCAAAAAATTAGTCGGGCATGGTAGCACGCGCCTGTAGTTCCAGCTACTTGGAAGGTTGAGGCGGAAGAATCGCCGGAGCCCAGCAGGTCGAGGCTGTGGTGGCCGGGAGCAGCCACTGCACTCCAGTCTTGGCGACAGAGTGAGACTCCAACTCAAAAAAAAAAAAACTATGGTTGTGCCAGGCGTGGTGGCTCACTTTGAGAGGCCAAGGTGGAAGGATTGCTTGAGACCAGGAGTTCAAGCCCAGCCTGAACAACATAGTGAGACCTCATCTCTACAGAAAATAAAAAATTAACTGGGCATGGTAGCATGAACCTGTACTCCTAGCTACTGGAGAGCCTGAAGCAGAAGGATTGCCTGAGCCTAGGAGATCTAGGCTGCCATGACTTGTGATCGTTCCACTGCACTCCAGCCTGGATAACAGAGTGAGACCCTGACTCAAAAAAAAATTATGGTTGCATAAGAGAATGTCCTTGTATCTGATAATTAAACACTAGAGTATTAGGGTTAATGAAGTATTATGCCTGCAACTTACTCTTAATTAGCTAAAAAATAATAATGAGGAGCAAGCGATTGCTTTGTACTAGGGTGATAACAGAGAGATGGAAAGAAATACACAGATTAAATGTGTATTTTAGAGTCAAAACAATGACTGATGGGTTAAATGTGTAGGTTAAACGAAAAAAATAATCATGACAAACTTACAGATTTTTGACTGGAGCTACTGAGTTATAATGGTATCAATTAAATGAAGTAGGGAAGACTAGGGTAATCAGTGTGTTTGGAGGAAAGGGGAGGGAAAACAGAGTACCAAGAATTATGTTTCATTCATGCTCTGTTGAAAGTAGCAACAGTGAAGTGGAGATATCAAGTATGAAGTTGGTATAGGAATCTGTAATATTAGGAAAAGGACAGGGATGGAAATATACATCTTAAGTTAATGCTGATGTTATTAAACAAAATTTTGATTAAAAAAAAAACAATAATTCAACTGCACCCTAGAAATACCTGATGTTTGCCTGACTTCAGAAGGGGCAGCAAACAAAATGAGTCATCATGTGCTAAATATAGATTTATTATAGCTCGAACTACTCCATGAGATCTTTTCAAATCCCTTTGATTGTATTGTGGACTTCTAAAAGATCTGAAACAGGAAGACAACCACTGGTTCTTTTTGTAGTTTTTAGTTTACTGTTTGTAGAGGTGGGAATTGGTGGTGAAAGAAATAGAGAACAAACGAATAGGGGAAAATCTGATAATTCTCAAAACACAACTACATCATTGAAATAGTGTATGTATGAATTAACAGAAATAGAATCAGAATTCTAAAATAAGTATCCTTTGAGTTTTATCACAATATCAACCTAGAAATTCCTGCAAAGATAAGCATGATATAACCTTGCCACTGATGTAATCCTTTGCACAGCATTGTATTGAATTGCATGCTGTAGCAGATGGTACTACAGCAAAGTTCTGGTGTTATTTCTGAAATTATGCCTTACATTTATATAGCAATTTGCCATTTATAAAGTCCTTTTACCAAACATTATTTAATTTTGTTCTTCCTTACAGACTAACAAGGTAAATAAAATATGTACTACCATCTGTATTTGACAAATGAGGAAAAAGGACAGCCTGTGAAAAATGAAGTGACTCTTCTAAATTAACATGGCTATTTTAAGTAACAAGACTGTGTTTAGAAGCTAGATCTTCTAACACCTGGCCTGTTCCTCAGTGATATCATAAAGCCTCTTTCATTCTTCCCACACTGTTAAGAGATTATTTATTAGTATCTCCCCAATTTTATAAAGTACAAAATCAAGATAACGTAAAGTGAAATGAATGGTTTGATGTCATGGAATTACCTCAAAAAAGAGCTAAGATTAAAATTTATACTTCCTAAGTTGCTGTTTCTTAAATAATCCATTAAACATTCACTGATGATTCAGATAGAGGTTTTTACCATTGTTTCTTCTAGCAGCAACTATATAAATACCTTGAGCAAAAAACCTGTGGGGAAAATATAACTGGCATAAATTATTTTAAGAAAGCTTATAATTGGGCTGGGTGCAGTGGCTCAAACCTGTAATCTCAGCACTTTGGGAGGCCGAGGTGAGGGAATTGCCTAAGCCCACGGGTTGAAGAAAACCCTGGGCAACCTGGCAAGACCTCCTCTCTACAATAAATCAAAAAATTAACTGGATGTGGTAGCCCGCGCCTGTAGTTCCGGCTACTTGGAACGCTGACATGGAAGGATCGCCTGAGTCCAGCAGGTCAACCCTGAGATGGCAGTGAGTTCGCCACTGCACTCCTGCCTGAGCAGCATGCTTATAATTGGCCAGGCACAGTGGCATGTGTCTGTGGTTCTAGCTACTTGGGAGGCTGAAGTGGGAGAATTGCTTGAGCCCAGGAGTTTGAAATTACAGTGAGCCATGATCATGCCATTGTACCCCAGTCGGGGTGACAGAGAGAGACCCTGTCTCAAAAAAATGCTTATGATACTATTTCTCACCACTTTTACTATATTTTTTTAAATTTCCAAAGAGATAATGGTTATATTACATAAGTAGCGCACATGTTTTTAAAACTCTTCTGCAAAAGGAAATTTAAAAAACAAAATTGCTGAAGCAGATGTGGCAGTTACCAAAAAAAAAAAAAAGAGGAAGTTCAAAGAAAAACTAAATTTACAAATAATGTTAGAATGCATGAGTGGTCTTACTGTGACAGTCATACATGGAGAATCTTAGATTTTACATCTCGGCAACATGTTGTACACAAAGCCCCTATTCATTGAAAATGCCATTATATGGGCATACGATGGATGATTTATTTTATTTTAGAAGAGGTGTGAGTGCAGTTTAAGAATAGCCCAGAGAAAAGCAAGTTGAAATGTTTCTCCTCTGGGTATCATGTTTCTCTTCTAAAATATTTTTCTTTGTAAAAAAAAGTATTCATTCTTGTATTCAAATAATAGCTTTTGAATACAAGCTCCAGTATGGTAATATAACAAGATGATAAAATATCAGTCGACATCAATTACTTTTGGCCCAAAGCTTTTAGATACAGTCTCAGTTGACTAGCTACTCGTTCTTAAAAAGTCACTCCTAGCTGGGCTCGGTGGCTCAGCCTGTAATCCCGCACCTTTGGGAGGCTGAGGTGAGTGGATTTCCTGAGCCCGCGGGTTCGAGACCCGCCTGGGCAAGCGAGACCTCATCTCTACAATAAATCAAAAAATTAGCCGGGTATGGTAGCGCGCGCCTGTAGTTCCAGCTACTTGGAAGGCTGAGGCGGAAGGATCGCCGGAGCCCAGCAGGTCGAAGCTGCGGTGGCCGGGAGCGGCCACTGCACTCCAGTCTGGGCTACAGAGTGAGACTCCAACTCAAAAAAAAAATAAAAAAATAAAAAAAGTCACTCCTATTCTAAAAACACATATAGTGGCCCATAACTGTTACATGGAACAGGACAATAGTTGAAAATTGAAAAGATTCATACTCTTCTACACATATATTCAACCAAAGCAGAATTATTCTAAGGCAATATAATCCATAATGCAGAAGATCAGTGGAGTATATAATCCAAAATAGTTAGTAACCCCCAAAGAGGAATTTAAGAGATGTATTTTAGTAAGATATGAATATTTGACATCTTGATAGTTCATAACTATCAAGATAAAGATTAAGCTATATTATGAATCATCATCAAAGATCATGATAAATGGTTATCAAAAATCATGATAAATGATAAATAGTCTAAAATCAGTTCTGCTCTAGGTAATTCATGAAACCTCTCCAGGCCATTTCTAGCTCCTATCCAGTTTCCTGGCCCCATACCCCAAAACCCTCTTCCCAAGTTTGAAGCTCTTGATTCCCTACCTGACCACAAGCTTCGGAAACAAAGCCGCCTCTCAGGTAGGACATTCCAAAGGCTCTTTTTTATAATGCTTTTCTTGTATTTTCTAAATTTTCTATAACAAGCACTTTAAAAATTAGTTTTTAAGAAGCAAAAAATATTTTTTTAAGGAATTTAAAGTGAACATGCAAATGATTTGGTAATAAGTGATACCTGGTTTTGCCATTTGCTGTATCCTGTTCTGATTTCCCATAATGATTACCAGACTCATAACTAGAACTTTCTGGTTAGAAATTCTGTCTTGTTCTCTCTGCCACCACAGAGGACGTGGAGTCCTAAACTGAGCCCTGCCGCCTGCCATGCTCATCCATGGAACTGGTCCCTGTTAACCACGGACATACTTTTCTCATACAACATACCATAACAACACTCACTCTCAATGCAGCCCTGTAACACCTGGAAGAATCTTCCTGATAGTGACAGCTCTTCTGGCTCACCACTATTTCCTGTTACTGTATTCCCTAGAGATCAAGTTCTGTAAGTCTTTAGGAAGTTACAAATTGATGGCCCATAGAACAAATTCAGCCCACTAACATATTTTTTCAGCACATTCAATGTTTGAAATATTTACTTTGAATATCTTTAGACCAAACATTTGTTCTCCAGTTCACCGAAGTCTCTAGCACTTCCTACTGTATTATATCTGCCCCTTTATTCATTTACTTGTCTTTCTGGAATTTGAAGTAATTTGAGTTAGACCCTTAGGGAAAAAGTCCCTTCGTAATCCCTATAAAACTCAGCTGGTTCTACTTGCCTAATACCTCAGCAGAATGTCTAATTCCAAGTCTCAATTTTGTCTGCTTTTTCTGGCTCCATTGATGTCAGCAAGTCCATTGTGTGAAATGACAGCATCATCTCAGATGTTGAAAGGTGGGAAGTTGATAGAATTACTGACTTATTTACTACAGCCCTTCAAATTACAGCTGCTCTCTGAAAAAAATCTAAAAAGAAGAAACTCACCAGAAGAGGGAAGCAAAGAACAGCCCAGATTTGCATGAAGATCTTATGGCTACTGATGTGAGCACTAATTGTACTTTTTTTTTTTTTTTTTTTGAGTTGGAGTCTCACTCGATCACCCAGACTGGAGTGCAGTGGCCGCTCCCGGCCACCGCAGCCTCGACCTACTGGGCTCCGGCGATCCTTCCGCCTCAGCCTTCCGAGTAGCCGGAATTACAGGTGCGCGCTACCATGCCCAGCTGATTTTTTATTTATTGTACAGGTAAGGTCTCACCAAGTTGCCCAGGCGGGTCTCGAACCCACGGGCTCAGGCAGTCCACTCACCTCAGCCTCCCAAAGCACAGGATTACAGGCTGAGCCACCAAGCTTGGCTGATGAGTATTTTCTATGAGTGAATAAAATGCCAACCCTTCAGGGACTGCACTGCTGTCAGCCTCAGACTCTAGCAAGAGATGCTTCTCAGAGAGTTGGGTTTACTTTTGATTCTTCCATTTTTGTAGGGAGGGAACAGGTTATCCTGGAGTCAGTGGGCATAAGAGGCAGCATGGTGTAATGGAGGGGCTTGCCCAGGTGACAGAAAGGATGAGCCATGTGGAGACTAGAACTGAGGGCTCTGGATTCCCATCCCAGTGCTCTCTCTGCTACATCATGCTGCTCCTAGTTGGAGAAACAGGGCAGAAGTGATGGTAAAGAAGAGTCACTGCCCAAGTGGTAAGTCCCTGGGCACAGGGCACCTGTGATGAGGACACATAGGTGAGAGTCTCAGATAGCCTAGAAGGCTTTTAGAAGAGGTGAGGTTTGGCCTGAGTTTTGAAAAACCAAGACTTACGTAAGGGAAGACGAGTCAGGGGCACATAACTCTACAGATGAACACATGGGTGGTTTCACATGTTACCTACATGTTCCATTATACACACTAACTGTAGATATGGGTATATACAATTGCACAGTCATACCGACACACAAAAGCACATGTAATTACACGTCTTATAGACAAAATTACTCATACATGCACACAGGCAGACTTGTTAACACACTCAAATACACACAAATAAGTGATATTCAGCCACCCTGAGATAGTCATAATTACACAGGCAAGTAACCAAAAGCACACATTCAGACATGAAAACATACTAAAGTATATGGATACAGTCACACACAGATGATTACACAGAGGACCTCACATGTGCAGGGTCATGGATACATGCACAGGTACACAACTACACAGCCACATTCAAGCATACAATTACAGATGTCCAATTACATGCCCTCCTTCAAAGTTATGTAGAGGCACAGATAAGCTGGAGAGGTGGTGCCATGGAGCAGTGGACAGAGTCAGTCTGGGATTGAGTCCTGCCTCTGTAACTAAACGCTGTTTAACTTTGGGACCAGTTGACTTCAAGGATCCTCAATCTCCTTACCTGCAAAATGGCTGTAAGTACCTACCTTACACAATTATCTTGTGAATGAAATGAAGTAATGCATAAAAGCGGCTAGCACAGTGTCTGGCACATGGTAAGCACTAAATAAAAGGGTGCTCCTATTATTTTCAACACCATAACCACAAAATTACAGCCCGATACGTTTGTACACACAGGCACGTGACACTCACGGGGGCTGGCTGATGGGCCCTAGCAGCAGCAGGGCTCTGGACCCGCCCTTGTGGAGCCTGGCCCCTAGTTCTCCACTACACTCCTCAGAGAGGCAGCCCCTGGCCTGGGAGAACCGGCGACCCGCCTGCCCACCAGGACCAGCCCGGCCTTTCCCTAGGAGCGCTGGGCTGGGCGGTTCGGCAGGTCTCCCAGGTCCCGGGAGGGGCGGAGTCGACGGGACGCGCGCCAGGTCCCGCCCCTCATCCGGCCCCGCCCCCGGCTCGACCATTGGCCGCAGAGCTCGGGGGCGTGGCCGAGCTGGGGCTGGGGGCGCCCGCGGTGTCCGCCCGCGAGTCTCGCTGCCTCCCTCCCGGGGCTGCGGGCCCGGCGGCCGGGCTGGCTGGGCCGCGCTTGGGTTCCCGCGCCCGCTCCCGCGCCCGCCATGGGGAACTCACACCACAAGAGGAAGCCCCCCAGCGGTCCCCGAGTCCGCAGCTTCTGGCGGTTCGGGCGGTCGGCGAAGCGGCCGGCAGGTAGGGGCCGGGGGTGGGGGCGGGGCAGTCGCCTCTGCTGCTGCCCCCTCCCGGGGCCTGGTGGGTATGAGTGTGGGGGGCCGGGAGTCCCTTCGCAGACCCACTCCTCACATGCACACAGAGACACACGTACACGGTAATACCCACTGGCGACCACACGTACATGTTCGCAGTTTACACAGCCACACACACAGCACCCACTCAGATGTACGGACATGCGGACACAAAAATCACATACACCATCATAACACCCACACCCTCGCACCACCACAGTGGGACCCACAGATCCCGAGACACAGGTACACATATACCTATGTATGCAGTTTTCACAGCCACACGATCTACACCCACGCGTGGATTCAGACACACAAGCACACAGTCGTTCACACACATCGGTCATGTAGGCATAGTTGCCCAGCGTCTTAGGCACACAGATGTACACACAGGGTCACAATTGCACAAACGACCAGACACGCTTAGGCTCACAGGCAGACCCCAAGGCACTCGTACACACACGCACTTATTCCCCAGGTCTTAGCCCCCAACAGGCTGAAAGTTTGCAGGAGGGAGGGGAGACAAAGGTGGAGGGGAGAAGCAGGAAAGCCGGGACTGGAGGCTGGGGACCGCCTCCATCTGGCGCGGTCGGGAGTCGAACTGGTTTTCTTGGCTCCCTCCCTACCCCCACCCGCGCCTCCTCGGCCTCTCCCTGTTCCCCCCCCCTCGATCCCCCGCGGTCCCCGAGGTCGCCGCCGCATCTCCCCCCTTTCAATGCAGCCACCGAGCTGGAACGCAGCCCTTGCCGGCTGCTGCGGGATCCCTCCGCGGGTCACATTCCAGCCTCCAAGGGGGAGGGGAAGGGAATGGGGAAGGCCTCCAACCCCAGGGCCGGGAGATGGAATTCCTGGTTTCCCCCAACAAGTGTGGCAGTTCAGGTTATCCCCGAGATTCCTAGAGGGTGCTGGAGGAATGGCTATGGAAGGTGCCTAGTTTTCTCACCTGGTGAATCCAGAGATGGGGGAGGGTTATGGTGATGGATCCACCCCCTCCTCCCCATGATAGAGGTCTTCAACAGAGGCTGGTACTTAAGGGTTCCTGCTGGTCTGAGGGAGCCAGGGAATCCCAGAGGAGGTGGGGTGGAGGGGTCCCTGCTGTGGTGGGAGAATCCACGGGTGTATTCCCAGAATGGCCCACATTCCTAGAGGTTCAGAACCGGAGCCTGATGATCTCATCGCTCCATGTAGGGAATGATGGAAAGAACCTGGACTGGGAAGTAGGGAGTCCTGTGTTCTCAATTAGTGCTGGTGTAGACCCTGGTGACCTTGAGCAGTTTTCTTTCACTTCTGTGGACCACTTTGGCTCCTACGAGGGCCTGTGAAATCAGGGGGGCTTAACTTAGGTGACTTTTTGGGACCCTTAGAGTTCTGTCTAGCCCTTTCATAGATGAGGAGATTGAAGTCCAGAGAAGGGGGGTTTGTCCAAGGTCATTTGCCTATGGTAAGGAACATACTGATAATCAAAATAATAGGAAAAGGAGTAATCAAGTTCAAGTAGGCTCTTTGAGGATTCCTCAGAAGGTGGGTGTTGATGAGAGACTCCAGGACCTTCCAGAACTCTCCCTGCCTCAGCAGTCCTGGCTGTGCCCACCTGACTCTCCTGGAATTTGCACTGAGTGGGCGGGGCTGGGGCTCTTCATCCGTCCTCTGATGGGTGCTCTGATCTGATGTTTTTCTGAGAACCAACCGTGGGCCCAGACTTGTGACTATTTGTGATGGAGGAGATGAAGATAAAAAGCTTCTGTTTGTAGTCTCCTGCTTGCTGGCCCTTGAGGAAGAAGCCTGGGGCTTCCAACAGCCCTTGTGTGCTTCCAGCCTTTGCTGCAACTCAAGGGTCAACCAGACTTTAAGGTGTTCCTAACAACCTAGAAAACAATGCCAAGGCCACACAGAAGTAACTGTGGGGGGCTGGGAAATATTCTAGACCATCTATCAAAAGACTTTTGGGTTGAGGTCGGTTTTAGAAAACTGAGGAGATGGTCCTACCTCGATCTTTGAAGTAACTACAGCATTGGAATTAGTCCTGAATTGTTGATTAAATGAAAGAACATGGCAGGTATCTGTTTCAACTGTGGGGTATGGTTGTGAGTAAAGGCATGGAGTTGAGACCAAGCATGGAGGTTGGAGGAAAAAGCAGTTGAGGGTCCTTCCTTGTACCTGGAGAGGAGGTTCCATTGTGAGTGTAAACTTCAATCCATTTGGCTTAACTTGTGCTGAGGATTCTGAGCCTCCTTGGCTTCAGCCTCTGCTGCTGCAGGCCCAGGTAGAGATTGAAGCTTGAGCACTTACCCATTTGATTGGTTTGTGAGAGGAGGAAGGTGGGTAGAGGGAGCCAGTGAAGGTGTTTGAGCAAGGGAGGAGCCTACAAAAGTCTGTTAGGAAGATGGCTCTAGGGCTGTGGCAGGTGCAGGCAGGACAGGCTGGGGGTGGGGTGGTGAGTGGAAGCTCAGAGACTGTTGTGGTAATCCAGGGGAGAGGCGACAGATGAGGGCGGGGGACAGGGTGGGAGCCGTGGGAGTAGAGAGGAGTGGCAGCTACAGAGACACTTCAGAGGAGGTGGCAGCATTGATAGGACCTGGGGTTCATGAGATGTTGGGAGAGAGGGCCAGAGAGGGCTGTGAAGTCTTCTGTGCTTGAGGCCGCCTGACTGAGGGATGGTAGCAGAGATAAAAATAAGGCCCTGTGCTGGCCCTTCACATGGATTGATTCATTGGTCCTTTGACTGCCATCTGACACCCTGTCAGGTGAGAAGCTATTATTCTCCCCATCTTATAGATAAGGAAGCTGGAGCTCAGAGAAGTGAAGTCACTTGCCCAAGGCCGCACAGCATGGAGATGGCTGAATCTCAGTTCAGACTCAAGTCTGACAGAGTACAAAGCCTGTACCCTTAGTCAGTTTAGGAATAGGTGGGCATCAGTTTATGAGGGGGCTACGCATCCTCTGGGCAGGGAGGCCTGAGGCCCCGGGGGATTTGGACTATGATAAGAGCAAAGACTCAAGGAAGGGTTGATTCATGGGATCAAATGCCTGTGGAGGACAAAATATGGAGGCGAATGGAGGCAAGGCCTCTCCGCTGCTGGAAAGACACTGTGAACTGCTGGGATTATGGCCTTGGCACTCAGGAACCCAACCCAACCCTGCCCTCCCTGAGCTGGCTGGGTGCTTGGTCCTGAGCAGGTTGGGAGAATGGTGGAGGGTGGGAGTGGGGCGCCTTCCTACTCCTATGCATTGCACTGTCAGGTCTATACACATGGCCCTCCTTTCTGTTGGATTTATCGTTCCCACCTTGTGCATGGGGCGACTGAGGGAAGGGATGGGTGGAGTCAGATCATGTGAAATTCTTTGCCTCTCTCCCTGTCTCTAGACCTGGAGGTCTGGGGTCTTTGGTAGATTCCACAGCTGGGAGGAGGCCTCCTCCTCCACCCCATATACCTCCTTCCTTTTCTTGTGGGGAGACTTGTGACCATCTCTGTGGGTGACTTGCTTGTGGGAGCACTGGGCTTCCAGATAAGCGGCTGGCTTGTCAGTCTCTGATCTGAGGGATCTGAGATAAGTTGAATCCCCTTGCTGCCCTAGGCCCTGACCCAAAGCAGAGACCACTGTCCTCTTTCCTTCTGGTGGCAGTCATACATGCTAAGGGCTCTTTGGAGATCATCTGTTCAGCCTTGGCACATCACAGATGAAGAAATGGAGGCCCAGGAACTGCTCAGAAAAAGACAGTCCTCGCCCAGGATCGTTCTGCAATTAAGGGGTAATGAAAGTTCACACCAGCTGAGCGTGGTGGCTCATGCCTGGAATCCCAGCACTTTGGGAGCCAAAGGCAAAAGGATTGCCTGAGCCCATGGGTTTGAGAACAGCCTGGGCGACATGGTGAGATCTTGTCTCTACAATAAAGAAATTAGCCGGGCATGGTGGTACACGCCTATAGTTCCAGCTACTTGGAGGACTGTGGCGGAAGTATTGGCTGAGCCCAGCAGGTCGAGAGGCTGCGGTGGCCGTGACTGTGCCACTGCACTCCAGCCTGGGCGATAGAGTGAGACTCTGACTCAAAAAAAAAACAAACTCAAACATAGGACTCCTGACCCCCAGGGCTTTGAGGTATCTGGCCTGGGCCTGGAATTCCCTTCTCTCCCAAACAGGGTTAGGGCTGCCAGATGTGGGGAGGAGTCACTGAGGAGAGATTAGGAGCTGATGTTAAGTGTTCCTTATCAGACCTTATCTTAATGGTCCTCAACTCCACTTGAGATTGAAGAGAGCTCTGGAAGTGGGCGGGAGAGGAGGCCGCTGGTGGCATGGGAAGAACATGGTTTTGCAGCCAGTCAAAGCTAGGCTCACATCCTGACCCTGCCATTACAAGCAGTATGACCTTGGGCAAGTCACTGAGCCATGGGGTCAGTGTCTACACTTGTTGCATGGTTTTCTCTAACTTTCCCAGGCACCCTGTGAGGTGGCTTTTTGTCCTGCTTTACAGATAAGGAGACTGAGGCTCAGAGAGTCTGATTGATTTGTCCAAGGCCTGAAATACAGACCTAATTGCCAGCCCTTCTCCCCAACTGCATGGTGACTGCCTCTCTGGCATCCATAAAATGGGGATAATCATGCCTTGAAGGAACAAAGGAAAGGGCTTTGGAGAGGCAGAATTGTGCCCTGGCCGAAAGGGATTATTATGTCATTGTTGAGAGCAAACACTGGCCCAGAAATTCATTATGACATTTATTAATATTATTGTAGCTAATTCTTCCCTGCACTACTGCCTGTTCCCCCAGGGCACCCTGTGGGATGGGATCCTCCCCAGGCACTCCCTGCCCCCCAATATTTACTTTAGAACCGGTCTGTCAGCTCTGCCCCCGCTGGGGTGCGGCTGGACACTGAAGGAAGAAGGGGGATTCCCCTTCTGCAGAGGTGGGGTGCAGAGCTCCCCTTCCTTGGGCAGAGATTGAGGCTGTGGCCCTCCCTTAATCATTAACTTCCTCAGACTTAGGATCACTCAGGTTTTTTGGGGTGAGACCCAGGTTCGAATCTGGGATCTGCCACTTCCTGGTTTGTGACCTTGGGCAAGTAAGTTACTTTCTCTTGAGCCTCCTAGTGCTGGTTTGTGAAAAGGAGCCTTCACTCCTGCCTTTCAGGTTTCTTGTTAGGTGTAGAGAGAAAGTGCTTGGAGGACTGTGGAGCGCCTCCACCCGGAAGTTTGTGGTGCTCTTTCCTTTGTCTTGCCCCCATGGGAATAAAGCCTACAAACACTTAAAGTTCTCCTGCCTCTAGAACGGGTGACCTGGGAAGGCCCTGGCCCCCTGTGGGGCTTTGTTTGTCTGCTTGTACAGTGAAGAGTTGAGACCAAGGGCCTCTGAAAGAGCCACCTTGAGTCCTGGCTCACGGGCCGACCGACCAGGGGCAGTTAAGACAGGAGCAGAGGATTGGGGGCAAGGTAGGCTCGGAATGTTCCGGCCCTTGAGCAAGGCCACCTGGACAGCTGTGCCCTCCCCCCTCATTCCTCTTCCCTGACTCAGGCCTGCCTGACTGTGGGCGTGCCACCACCCCCGCCCCTTGCTCTGGAATGGGGCAGGTTGAGGCCTCACCCCATGGAGGATGTTGCCAAGACAGTGCCTACGCATGCGCGTGGCCTTGGGAGGTGGAGGCTCCCTCCCCATTCCTCTCTGTCCCCAGGCTGAGGAAAGCCCCTGAGTGGTGGGTACGCACACCTGTTTTTCTGTGCATGCAGCCCCTTAGCAGGCCCTGTGTGTCAGTGCAGGCGCTTGCAGGTGAGGAGGGCATGGATTAGAGTGGTCTAGGTGTGCTTTCTAAGTCTGGTCTGGAGAGTGCCCACCAGTGGAGGTGGCCCCAGTGGGACGTTCTGGAGATGCATGTCCAAGTACCTACCTTGGTGGATTGTGTCTGCACTCAGGAGCTTGCAAGTGTCCTTCCTGGTGTGCCCTGCGTTTGGGTGTGTGGCTGGGAGCAAGGCAGCACCTGAGGTCCTGGAAGCCTCCTCCCTCAGGCAGGCAGGGGAGGTGGAGGCTGTGTGGTATGCTTCCCTCATGGCCTCAGCCCCAGGCTGCATCTCTGGACTGCCAGGGCAGAAAACCTTGGAACAGGGACCCCAAGTGTGTCTGTGGGCAAGGTCTCAGGACTTCAGTTTCTTTGTGAGTTGCCCCTCCCCCCACATGAGACTCACGTTGCTGGGCCCCTCCCAGGTAAGCCACAGGTGTGTGTGGACCTGGGGTGGTTCAGAGGCTGCTGGCCCTGGCCAGACTGTGGGTGTGGAAGGGAAGGAGTGTTGCCGGGCAACCAGATGTTATCAAGTGCGAAGCCTTGGATCCCCTGGGAATTTGCAGCTGTGGCCCTGACTGCCAGTTGTGGGCCAGGGACCTTGACAAGCTGATGTTTCCCCATCCCCTCTTGGCGGTATCTCAGCCCTTAGTTTCCTGGGTTAGGGGGACGCTGAAGGTGACTGTTGTGTGTGGTTAAAGGCTTTGGTGCCAGCCAGAGCTTAGGAAGTGTCCAGGCTTCATAGGTCCATGATTAGTTACTAGGAGAGTGTCTGTGAGCACCTGCCTTGAAGAGCTGTTGTAAGATCCGTGAGGACAGAGACAGCGTTTTGCCTTCCGCCAGGACCTGGCGTGGTGCCTGGCATGAGTTAATCACCCTGCAAGCATCAGTCTACTGCTCTTTTCTGTTTGTGTGGGACTGGTAAGAGGAGTGGGTGGGTCTGGCCTAAGAGCAGGGTGAGAAGGGCAGTAGGTGGTCAAGAAACCTCCAATTTGGCCATTGCTCTGCTAAGCTATGGTCTGACCATGTGGCTCCTTGAGCCACGGTCGCCATTTTCCTAGCTTTGTTCCCCTCCCCTACCTTGGGGAGGTGAATCTCCTCTCTTTCTAATTTACCTTCTAAATAAACTAGATTTTCTAATCTAAAAAAAAAAAATAGAGGCCAGGTAAGGTGGCTCAAGCCTGTAATCCCAGCACTTTGGGAGGCTGAGGTGAGAGAATTGCCAGAGCTCGGGCTCGAGACCAGCCTGGGCAACTTGGTGAGACCTCGTCTCTACAATAAATCAAAATAAGCTGGGTGTGTTAGTACGTGCCTGTAATTCCAGCTACATGGAAGGCTGAGGAAGAATTGCCTGAGCCCAGCAGGTCGATGCTGGGGTGGCTGTGAATGTGCCACTGCACTCCAGCCTGGGCATCAAAGTGAGACTCTGACTCAAAACGAAAAAAAAAAAAGAAACCTCCCATTTGAAGGGATGATGGGGTCCCTTGACTTTTCTTCAGAGGGGAGATCAGATTTGTAACTGGCACAGTGACTAGAGCATGGTTTGGGGATTCACGTTGTTCTGAGTGAGAATGCTGCTTTGCCATTTATGTGACAGAGGCCAGAGGGCAGCTTTATGTTTGTCTCCTGTAGCCTTCATTTCCTTGTCTGTAAAATGGGAATAGAAGTGTCTGCTTCTTGCCAGGTGCAGTGGTTCACGCCTGTATTCTCAGCACTTTATGAGGCTGAGGCAGGAGGACTGCTTGAGCCCAAGAGTTTGAGACCAGCCTAGGCAACATAGGGAGACCTCATCTCTACAAGAAAGAAAAAAAAAAATTAGCCGCAGGTGTTTCCCTACCCCCATCTTGACAGAAACTCTGCCCTTTGTTGGTGGTAGGTGCCTGTAGTCCCAGCTTCTCAGGAGGCTGAGGCAGGAGTACCTGAGGCCAGGAGGTTGCAGCTGCTGTGAGCCATGATCCTGCCACTGCACTTCAGCCTGGGCAACAGAGATCTTGACTTAAAAGAAAGTGACCAGTGTTAGGGCAGCATGTGGGGAAAGAGCTGCAGAGGGGTCAGAGGGGTCTTGTAGCTTGGAAGCCACTATGAATTCTTAGATCTCAGGGGACTCAGAGCTGGGCATGGTGGCTCACATCTGTAATCCCGGCACTTTGGGAGGTGGAGGCGAGAGGATTGCCTGAGTCCAGGGGTTCGAGACCAGCCTGGGCAACTTGGTGAAACCTTGTCTCTACAATAAATCAAAAAATTAGCTGGGCATGGTGGTCCGTGCCTGTATTTCCAGCTACTTGGAAGGTGGAGGTAGAAGGGTCCCCTGAGCCCAACTCAAGGCTGCAGTGGCCATGAGCATGCGATTGCACTCCAGCCTCGATGGCACAGTGAGACTCTGAGTTTAAAAAAAAAAAAGGACACTGGAGGCTGGGTGCAGTGGCCCAAGCCTGTAATCCTAGCACTTTGGGAGGCTGAGGTGAGAGGATTGCCTGAGTCTAGGGGTTCGAGACCAGCCTGGGCAACTTGGTGAGACCTCATCTTTACAATAAATCAAAAAATTAGCCGGGTATGGTGGTGCACGCCCGTAGTTCCAGCTACTTGGAAGGCTGAGGTGGAAAGATTGCCTGAGCCCAGCAGGTCGAGGCTGCAGTGGCTGTGAGCATGCCACTGCACTCCAGCTTGGGCGACAGAGTGAGACTCCAACTAAAAAAAAAGGCACTCAGAAAGATGCTATGAGGGGGCTTGTCCTCTGGTGAGTTTGGATGCAGCAAGGTATATATAGTTCACAGCCTCTCTTACACAGTCTCTGCTGTGCTTTTTAGAGTTGCCAGGTGAATCTTTTTTTTTAACAGTGTTACTACCCAGCTGAAGCCCTCAGGCCTCTGGTGCCTGGCCGGCCTGACCCGGTGCCTGTCCTCCTCTGGTTCCAACTCTTGCCATTCCTTGTTCAATACTCCAGCCATACTGGCCTCTGTTTTCTGAAACCCTCGGCTCCTGCCTCAAGGTCTTTACACTTGCTGTGGCCTGTCTAGAAAGCTCTCTCCCTCTTACCCCCCCATACCTGCCCTGGCTGGCTCCTCATTATTCAGGTCTCAATGCTAATGTCCTTTTCTCAGAGGGGCTTTCCTTGACAACCTGGCTAGAAGCTCCCACTTCCTGTCACAGCTCCGCAGTCTTCACTACCTAAAATTACATTGTTGGTTTTACCTCATCTGTATAGTCATCAAATATTTATTGAATTCATAGCATGTGCCAGGCACTGATTTAGACACTGGGGATATACTGGTGAACAAGATAAAGTTCTTCACTAACTGTAGTCCCTAGGACTAGCTTAATGTTTGCTGGTCAAGTGAAGGGATACAACAGTCTTATAAAGAGGAGTTATTGGCTTTGCTTTCACAGGAGGTCATGGCTTGTGTGTGATGGAGCTGGATTTGAACCTAGGCCTGACTCCCTTCTCCTCCCCCGGCCCCCCCCCCCCCCCCTGTTTTAAAAAGGCCGGGCCGGGGGGGGGGGGGGGGTTGGTGGGGGGTTGTTTTGGGCACGGGGGGGGGTCAGCCCCGGAAAA